>CM030365.1:4513130-4796706 GCA_017893485.1 Hemerocallis citrina | reverse complement strand
TTAACCCTTAAAATGTCAATTTTGCAAAGAGGTCCTTCTTTTCTCAAAAATTGCAAATAGACCCAATTAATTTCAGAAAAATCTGGAAAAATGCCAAATAAATCCCAAATATTAAATAATGATTTTTCATAAAGAAAACTTAACTTTCAAACTTCTCAAAAGTCATTTGCACGTATTTTGCACGTATACAAAAGATAAATCTTTTAGAAAATATTTATTAAATCCTCAAAAAATCGTTTAAATTCATTTTCAAATATTTAAAATAATATTTGAAAATACGGGGTTCTACAGCCCATCCCTGATGAGGATGACTCAGATCCTAGACACTACAAAGAGGCACTTAAATATGTTGAATCAAAATCCTAGCAAAATGCCATGAAATCAGAAATGTAGTCTATGTACTCTAACAAAGTCTGCAATCTTGTAGAACCACCTGTAAATATTAAACTTATTAGATGCAAGGGGGTGTACAAGAGAAAGAGAAGCGTAGATAGGAAGGTTGAAACCTTCAAAGCACGATTAGTGGCAAAGGGTTTTAATAAAAAAGAAGGCTTTGATTATGAAGAAACCTTTTCGCCAGTGGCTATGTTAAAATTTTTTCGAACTCTCTTATCCATTGCAGCTCATTTCGATTATGAAATTTGGCAAATGGATGTCAAGACCGCATTCTTGAATGGGCATCTTGAAGAAGAGATTTACATGTCTCAACCATATGGTTTCATAGTTAAGGGCCAAGAGGATAAAATATGCAAGTTGGATAGATCCATTTATGGACTAAAACAAGAATCTAGGAGTTGGAACATGTGCTTTGATAAAAAGATAAAGTCCTATGGTTTTGATCAAAATGAAGATGAACATTGTTTGTACAAAAAGATTGTGGACAAAGTAGTGGTATTTTTAGTGGTATTTTTAATTCTTTATGTTGATGACATTCTGCTCATTGGTAATGATGTAGGAGTCATGACAATGATCATGATTTAGTTGTCAAAACAGTTTGATATGAAGGACTTGGGAGAAGCCAATTATATTCTTGGCATTAAGCTCTTTTGAGATTGGCAGAAAAGAAAAATTGGACTTTCCCAAGCTGCGTATATAGATAAGATACTGGTTTGTTTTGGCATGCAAAAACTCCAATAAAGGTCTTTTACCTTTTAGACATGGAATACCTCTTTCCAAGGAACAGTGTCAAAAAACAGCTGAGGAAAGAGAGAAAATGAGATCAGTTCCTTATGCATCAACAGTAGGAAGTCTCATGTATGCTATGCTTTGTACATGACCAGACATCTGTTACGCCATTGGCATGGTCAGTAGGTATCAATTAGATCCAGGCTTCCAACATTGGTTAGTTGTTAAACACATATTGAAGTATCTCAATGCTACAAAAGATTATGTATTAGTATACACCAGTTTCGAATTATCACAAAGAGGTTACACCGATTCTGATTTCCAATCAGACAAAGATGCTAGTAAGTCTACTTCTGGATATGTTTTCACCTTGGGTGGAGGGGCCATCAGTTGGAGGAGTGTGAAGCAGTCTTGTATTACTGATTCCACCATGGAAGCTGAGTATGTGGCTGCATCTGAAGCAGCTAATGAAGCAGTGTGGCTCAGACAGTTTATTTCAGATCTTTGAGTTGTACCATTGGCATTGTCACCTATGATTTTATATTGTGACAACACTGGTGCAATTGCACGATCCGAGGATCCAAGAAACCACAAGAAGACAAAACACATTAAGCAGAAGTATCACATCATTAGAGATTTTGTCAACACTGGAGAAATTGCTATAACTAAGATACCAACAGCTAATAATATTGCAGATCCTTTTTACAAAGACATTGCCGCAAAAGAGTTTTGAGTCTCATCTTGGCAGCATGGGTCTTAAGAGGGATCAGATTGCTATTTTTGAGTAATTGTTAGTATGCCCTCAAAGTTTATCTTTAAACTGTGAGTGCAAGTGGGAGTTGTAGGGTTATATGATTAGACAGAAATAAATTTATTTATTTGTCATTTTATTAATAGACAAATTTTTGGTTTATTCACAAATATTGATATTGTGCATTAACAAAGTCCATGCTGCATAGTAATTAAGTCTATGCACAAAGAATATATTCACAGTCTATAATAGAACTAGACATTCTATTTGGCAGACTGTAGCACAATAAGTAAGAGGGTCGACTTGAATTTATTGTGCTAGTTCATTTTGTACAAATTGATGGAATTAAGAATGATTACACTTGTAAATAACCACAAGACAATGTTATCGTTAAAGGCAATATAAACATGACCTCTAAATCCTGAGCATATAGTGAACTCGATTTTTTTAATATCGCGCATTTTGATAAATCAAAGAGTGAGCCCTTCTAGACCAATACCTTGATGTATTAGATGTGTCTTATTAGAAATATGGGAACATATATTTGCAATACGAAATCCTATCTCTAAAAGAGAAGATATTCCCTTGTTCATTTAACGAAGATTATAATCTGATAGTAAAATTCCATGTGTATATTTTCAAGAAAAAAATATTTTATTATATACAAATTTTATTTTTTTTGTAAAAAAATAAAATTTAGAGTCATTATCAGATTGTATAAAAGATTAAATGTGAAAACAATGCTTAAGTTACAAATTGACCTCTGAAGGTGGTATCACAAATTCCAATGGTGCGTTTGTGAATATCAGTAAAGGAGGGGTGTCATGTAGAACTATATTGTGACATGAGTCTAATAATAATTCAGATTTTAGTTGGGAAGCAAAATACAAATACATATTGGATAGTATTGTAATTTTATCCCAACTAGGATTTCCTAAAGTTCCTAACCCTAGGCTTTCATCTCCTCTAAAAATATGAGAATAAAGGTAAAACCTAGTTGTCTTTCTTGTGCCTCCCACCAGGATATAGAAGAAAAGGAGAGGAAGAACTAGAGTTAGAATGGAAGGAGAAAAAGAAACAAGAAATCAAAGCTTGAAGGTAAAATTTATTGATTTATGTTATTATTATTTTATTTGAGATTAGATTAGATATTAGATCATTGTGATCTTGGAATTAGGATAAGAATAAACCTAACAGCGTGATGAGGAAGAAGATGAGTCGGGGTCGGGGGGGGGGGGGGGGGGGTGGTGGTGGAGGAATTGGGCAGCTATGAGGATTAGATTAATGATAATTAGGGTTAGGGGGTTAATGAATATTTATAAAGTTAATTAAAATGTGGGTTAATGGGTTTGGGTTAGGGGGTTAGGATCCGATAAGAATGGGCTATAGGGTTAACGGGTTTGGGTTTAGAATCAATAGGAAAATAAGTAGAAATATATTAGATAAATTAGAGTATTCAACATACAAAATTTAAATAGGTTGTACAAAAATTTTAGGGTTCGACAAAAATAAAATTAATTGGAAGAATACAATTGGATTAAGATCTATGGACCTTCACAAATTAATAAACAATTACAGAAAGGATAATAATAATAAGATTAGGCAAAAATATAGTAGTACATATTAATTAATTAAATCAGATAGTGAGATCTATAGGCTTTCACAAATTAATAAATAACAACAAAAGAATTTTAATAAACAACCAAGAAATAATAATAATAATAATTATTATTATTATTATTATACTGATAATATATATATACATATAAATAGGATTTGAGTTTAACAAATTTATTAAAATCCAAATAGTAATAATATATTTGATTTGGGCTAAAATATAAATAGTCGATCAATTACGAATAGATAATAAAGTTAAAATATATCATTATTCGAAATAAATATAATTGTCGATTAGAAAAGACTTTGACAGAAGATCCAAAATGAATTTAAAACAATATGAATTTATAAATAATCAAAACACAGAAAATATTCAGGAATATGTATTTGCGGAAACGGGGGTTACAATCCTATCCACCTTACAAAAAGAGTTTCGTCATCGAAATTCATTCAGGCGGAACGTAGGACAAGGCAAAAGCAAACTTGTGGAATAACAAACAAAGAATTACGGGGAAAGAAACGAAGTGGTGACAACACCAGAATAAGAAAGGACATGGATAGGAATGGAGTGATCTAGAACAATGTCAAATAATGAATCGATGCTTGGTGACGAATGGAACGCATTGCAGGAAGAAAACGGTATCAGAAGAAAAGAAACAACACAAGATTTGTGAAATAACGAAGCAAGAATATGAAGGAGTAGGTAGAAGTGGAGTCGTAGAAAGCATGGATAGAGAAGAATTGAACCAAATGATGAGTCAACAGATGAAGATGAATGCAAGTAATGAAAGGAAGCAAACAATGCTGGGAAGGAGAAGCAACATAAGGATCCTGGGACCTGTGGGTTGTGGGCCCACCATGCTTCCATTGCACCACTCTGATCGGGGAGACTCCGTATCAGTGTCCACTAACTCTAGCAATCTGCCTCATGACTCACCATATCCTTGACACATCCAAATGACATCTCTCTAGCAATGAAGTTCGAATTCCTGGTGACTTGGGATTCTGAACACTTCTTGAGATCCTGGGACTCTACACGCACATCTTGGAGCAAACAATGACACTTCCTGGTGATGTTCCAAGCCGCTGACATGTCGTTGTAGATCGAGTGATGTCGATCGATGAACCAAGCAGAAATAAAAGAATGGATGACACTAGAATCAAAGAATATGGGTACGAAAAGAATGAAATTCTACCCAACAAGGAATTAATGAATGTGGATGAATGGAAGAGACAAAAGAAAATAGGGAATGAAGGAGCTGAATATGAGGAGATCAAGAAAGAATCAAATAAGATTGGTACCCATATTGTATGTTGGTTATTATATATTCATATGATTAACGTGGAGTGCTCATTATTGAGTTAACCTGGCCAGAGCCAAACCTGGCTAACATGTTAGCCAATCCTGACTAACACATCGGCCAAAACCCAGGCTCTGATACCACTAAAAATCTGTCACACTCCGGTTTCCGAAATACGAGAATACGAACACGTAATAAAGGCCAAATGAATTATGTGAGCATCATCCATAAGCTATAACAGATTAACTCAACAATATACAAAGATAATAACACGCACGATGGATAATATGGAGGAAGGATCGAGTAGTAAACCTCCAAATACTCGAGACGATGGATCACGTACTTCTTTTGCCCCACCTCCTCGCGGTGGATGTGGTCGTGGTTGTGGTGGTATCGAGCTTACTAATGTAAGCGAATAATTATTTTTATTCGATTAGTTTGATTATCATACAATAAAATGTAATATCGATCTATTGATTTAAATGTTATTGTTGTGTAGGTCTCAACTAATCCAAATGAGGTGGGCCCTTCTTCATCAGCCCCTTCTTCATCATCTTATGTTCCTCCTGGAGGTCCAGGTCCCATCGACCCTATACTGCTTACTCTTCAATCGCATTACCATTCGAAGGACGTGTGGGAAGGCGAATCTAAGGAGTGTACATTTAGGGGGGGTCATCCACTTCCTATGCACCCACGGATTCACAAGATTTTATAGGACTACGAGTTATATGGTATTGGACTGATGAACTCCATCAAATATGACCGGCCTCTTTTTACCGCACTTCTTGAGATATGGTAGCTTGAAATCCATACCTTCCACCTGCCAGTTGGGGAGATGACCGTAACACTACAGGATGTCTCCGTACTTATCGGTCTTCCAGTCGGTGGGCAGACAGTGACCGGTATGATGGACTTCGAGCCGGTATATCTTGTGGAACAATATCTTAGGTGTTGAAGTCGAAACGGGGGCAGTAAATGGATAGTTCATTCGCTTGAAGTGGTTGAAGGAGACTTTCAAGAATAGATTGAATAAAGATTCCACTGAGGTGGAGATTGAGTGCTATTGCAGGGCGTACATCTTGACACTATTTGGCTGCATGATGTTCCCGAATTCGATTGGTCATTCAGTGTCGTTGATGTACCTACCATTGATTGCCGATCTACGAAGAGTTGAACAGTACAGTTGGGGTAGTGCCGCATTGGCATCTCTGTACAGGAGTTTGTGGAACTGCAGTCTTGGTTCGGTGCAGATAAATGGACCAATGATCTTACTTCAAGTTTGGAGCTGGGAGCATATTCATGTTAGTCGGCCCGTAGTGCACAGGCAATCACCCAATTTCGTCCATCTCCCCGAGGAACAACACATGTTTCCTCCACTTGGTGTTTACTGGTCTGGCAATCTCATATGAACGGCCAACCCCAACAGATGTCTAACGTACTTTCGAGATGAATTGGATTGGTTGAAAGATGATTGCGTCGTGTGGCAGCCCTACACGAAGGCGCGTGTGAGTCGACTACCGCCTATTTGCTTGTATAGGCGCGATATGTGGCTGAAAAAAATACCTCTAATCAACTTTGGCACAGTCTAATTCTACTACGCTAATAGAGTGCTACGTCAGTTTGGTCTACTTCAAAGTATTCTTGTTGCTGAACTGTTCAATGCCGATATGCATTCTATTATTGGAAAGGATCGACAATCCGGACACAATTGGGCTGCATGCTTTGCTACATATGTTGAGAGATGGAATGAGCACTAGTTCAACGAAATTATTGGTGACATTCCTCCGCTTGATGCATCGGTGCATGCGACTTACATGGCTTGGTATGAGTGGATGACTAAACGTTATATCTCTCCCACAGTGCAGACTCCTGCTGGTGTTGTAGTCCCGATTCATCGACCAACAGCCGAACCAGCAGATGAACATTCAGTGAATTTGCCTATGATCTAACCGAAAGCATCGACTCTTCATAAAATTGTAAGTTGTTAAGTTTTGTTGTATTCTTTTAATGTTTTTCTAAAATTTTGGTTTATATATACATATGCATTGTATTTAATATTTCAACTTCTCATGTTTTGTAGATGGGCCATAATTGGATGATGGCTAAAAAATGTGCTGCTGTGTTGAGGAGTAATGTCACAGAACCGATGAAGGACTTCGCACGCGAGATGATTACGTCGTGTCGTGCACAGGCTGATGTTGTGGGCGAAGGAGAAAGTTTGGATCCTATACTAACTACTCTTGCACATCGAACCAATCAGCGTGGTGTTCGTCGGAACAAAGTTGTCTATAGACCCCTATATCGTCCGAGAAACGACTCCGAAGAAGAAGTTGAAGGGGACGAGATTGAAGAAAATGTTAAAGGGACACAACAACATGAAGAGGATCTGATTCCCTTGTCCGATGTCACCTAGGCCACTCCAGAACGTGCTAAAAGGCAAAAGAGACCCCCCACTTTCTTTACACCCGATCCGTGAAGTTATTTTGGTATTAATGTTTCAATGTTTTGTAATGTATCTTTCAATGTCGTGAAGTGGATTTGTGAACTTTTATGATTTTGGAATATATAAAGCAATGTAATTTCGTATGGGGTGTGTGAGTGTGATTGTTTCATTGTTTCAATGTTTTGAATGTTTGTGTTTGTGTGTTATGATTAAGTGTGATTGTGTGTTATGAATTGAAAGAGTTGAGAAATGGCGAAGTGTATTGTAGTGAATTGGTTGAAGTGTATTTGTTGAAAATTGATTGAAGGGTTGAGAATTGGTGAAGTGAATTGTAGTGAAAAGGTTGAAGTGTATTGTAGGCAAAATTGTATACAGGGCCGACTGCATATGCAATTAGAAGTGGTATGTTTTTTGCCTAAACTCGCTTTCTCAGAAAGCGAGTCTGGTATTATTAACCTCTTCACTTTTTGAGAAAGCGAGTCTTGAGTCTATACAAGTTGTTTCTCAGCAGACCCAAGACTCGCTTTTTCAGAAAGCGAGTGTAGGTGAAATCTCATCGCTTTCTAAGAAAGCGATTGTTGAGTAGGCAAATTTTCAGAGATCAGCTTGGCTCTGGAAATTTCTATACTCAACAGTCGCTTTCTCAGAAAGCGGTGACATTTCACCTACACTCGCTTTTTCAGAAAGCGAGTGTTGGCGAAACCTCCTCGCTTTCTGAGAAAGTGACTGTTGAGTCGAGAAATTTCCAGAGGATCAGCTTGGCTCTAGAAATTTCTCTACTCAAAAGCCCCAATCAACACTCGTTTTCTGAAAAAACGAGGGTGGGATAAATCCCATTGCTTTTTGAGAAAGTGAGTCTAGGCAAGTAAAAAACCAAAGCCTCACACTCGCTTTCTGAAAAAGCGATGGGGTTTTACCCATACTCGCTTTTTCAGAAAGCGAGTAGGGCATTTTGGAAATTCTTTTTAAAATTAGGGCAGTTTGGGAAAAACTTTCAAAAAGAGGGACAGTTTGGGAACAAATTCGTAGCCTTGTAGGACGAGACGAGGGCATTTCATTGGGACAAAAAAGGCGAATTATTCCAAAATGACCCACCTTTTGAAATTATTTACCAAACTGACTCACTTTTGAAACTATTTACCAAATTGACACATTCACTGTTTCAAACAGCGAGGATAGTTCTATGATTTTCTCCAACACTTGGAAAAATTTTGAACATACAATTTCTAACTAAAATGTATACAACTACACTCGCTATCTGAGATAGCCAGTTCATTTGAACTAGATCTCAGATAGCGAGTGTAGTTGTACTCATTTCATGCTCAAAATTTCTCTTTAAAATGTGTACTTGTATACATTTCAGGTATAAATTACATGTTCAAATTTTCTCTGAAAAAATGAGTACAACTATACTTGCTTTCAAATGAACTCGCTATCTCAGATAGCGAGTTGACATGGCTAAAAATGGGGTTAAATCGGAACCGTTCACATTGGGCACGAATCTTAAAGTTACAGGAGCAAGATGGTAATTTCACCTACAGATGGGTCCGAAATGGGAACCGGGTCTCCCCTCTTGGACCCTGACAACCCGTGAACGAATCTGTTCAGTGGAGAACGGGTCGCAACCCACTAAGGACGGATTCAAACAGGATAGGAGGAAACCTTGGCTCGTCCTTATCCTTAGGAGGTGGTTCTAACCACCCCTATCCAGCCGCACCGGGAAGTAGGGATTCGTTCTTATCCTGAAAAGAGATCCCCACGGCGACTACAAATATCCCCCTACCTCCTACCGTTACAAGGTGATCACTCTTTGTCTACTCAAGCTCTTTTGCTTTCCTCTTCTGTGTATTGACAAGAGCGTCGGAAGGTTTGTCATCGGGATCCATCCCGGTGTTTCGAACATTTGTGCAGGTCCACGGGAGCACCAAGGAGTCAGCCTATCAACTAGGGAAGAAGTCAGGTTTGGCCTGTTCGAGTTCCTACAAATCCACAAGTTCTATCTATTGCCCCCACACCAGATTCAGTGGCAACAGATTGGCGTCGTCTGTGGGAATCTCAAATAGCTATCCGACCTTCCTCCTTCAACCAAAGCTACTCCTAGCAATGCCTCCCAAGAGGAAGTCTGCGCACTCCAACCGTAGAACAACAATTCCAGGAGGCGGTCCTTCGGGCGCTCAACGCCACCCCCAACAATGATCATAGTGCTCCTAGCCCTCAGCCATCTCCTCGTCATCATTGCCGCTCCCCCAGTCCTCGGCCAACTCCGAGCCATCACCGCCGTTCCCTAAGTCCTAGGCTGGCTTCGAGCCATCATCGCCTATCTCCCAGTCCTCGGCCAACTCAAAACTACTGCCGTAGCCCCAGTCGTCTTCGGCACGAAGACGAGTCTCGAGGTTCAGCCAGGCAAGACCAGAGAGAGGACTCCGTCTACCGCCGTCTCCACGAGATGGAAAGGCGCCTCGGCCAGCTCGACCGAAACGAAGAGCAACGAGCAAGGAACCTCCGCCTGAGCAGGTCCCCATTCTCCCGCACTATCATGGAGGCCCCTGTCCCAAACAACTTCAAGCCTCCACACTTCGAGTCTTACACCGGGGATTCGGACCCTGCAGATCACATTGAGAGTTTTAAAACTCTCATGATGATCCATCATGCTTCCGATGCCCTCCTCTGCAAGACCTTCCCGGCCACCCTCAATGGTCCCGCTCGGCGGTGGTATTCGAGGCTCGCTCCAGCCTCTATTTTCTCCTTCGATCGGTTCGAAGGCCTCTTCCTCACCCATTTCGTGAGCAGCCGCCGCTCCGAGAAGACCAGCACCTCTCTACTCTTCCTCAGCCAAAGGAAGGGCAAATAGCTGAGGGATTATGTCACACGATTCACCGTGGAGGCCCGGTCTATCGCTTCGTTAGATCAGTCAGTGGCTTCAGCCGCATTCCAATCCAATGTCACCAACCCTGATCTCAGGGCGTCCTTGGCTAAGAAGCCTCCTCGGGACTTCTCCAAGCTCCTTCTCATGAGAGAGAAGTATATCCGAGCTGAAGAGGCTCTCAATTTCCCCACGTTGGAGGGGTCATCTTCCGGGAACAAACAGAAGGCTGATGAAGAAGAGGGAGCTAAGAAGCTCCAAAAAGACAATGGGGGTCAGCGTCGCCCTCTCCCTCGTTTTGAAAAATTCACTCCGCTTAACACGAGTGTATCCACCATCCTGATGGAGATCGGGAACAAGGGTCTCCTACCGCCTCCCCCTAAGATGAATACTCTCGGAAAGAGAAGAGACCGGAATAAGTGGTACCGTTTCCACCAGGACCATGGGCACGACACAGACGAATGTCGGACCCTAAAAGACGAGATTAAAGCCCTCATCTAGAGAGGGCAGCTCGCTCGCTTCGTAAGGAGGGACAGGGCTGATCAGCCCCCACTCCCAGGGGGCTAACAGACGAGCAGAGCAACAAGTGGAGACTCAGGAGGAAGAGGCGGTGGCCGTCCTACACCTGATACATGGAGGCCCAATGGGGGGAGACTCTAACTCCTCTCGAAAAGCCTTCGTTCGGGAAGTGAACGTTGTCTAGAGCCATCCCCCTCCGAAGGGCCTTTGGGTCCCAGTCACGTTATCCGACAGGGATCTAGATGGCGTCCGCACGCCCCATCGGGATGCCCTCATTATCAATCTCCAAATGGCGAACTTCGACGTTTTCCGGGTCTTGGTGGACAATGGCAGCTCCGTCAATATTCTTTTCTTGGAGGCTTTCAAGGGCCTCTAGCTGTCGAGAGATCGGCTCAAACCCGCGGGCTACACTCTTCACGGGTTCACTGGGGTCCTGGCGACGATCGAGGGAGTTATAACCCTCGACGTAACTGCTGGAAAGGCCCTGGTAACTCGCACAGAGCCGATGGAATTCATGGTGGGGGACGTCAAGTGTAACTCCTGTTTCCCCGTATTTGTATTTTTATACTGTATTTTGCCCCATTGTACTCTTTATAAATTTGTGATCCAGTATTTTGTTTCTATTCGAATAAAATCATCAAATTGTTTTCGACTCAATTCTTGGTCCTTTTATCGAATTCATTTGTGTGCACTTTGTGTCGTTCTTCATGAAGAATTGACCATTTCTTCTAATTTACCTCTTTAATCCCCATTTTGATACATTTTGACCAATTCTCCTGTTGGGTCCTATTCGAAACGGATACCCTAAAACCCACAAATCCGAAACCCTACTATATAAACCCTATCTCCTAACCCTAACCCTAACCCCTACCCTATACTGTTAAAACCCAACAAACCCGCCGCTACTCCCACGTCACCTTCCTCCGCTATCGCTAAAACAACCATCTCCATCCTTCGATCGCCTCCGTTCGCCTCCCTCACCATCACCTCGACCACCCGCTCATCGTCGTCTACCCCACAGCACCACCACCATCAATCATCAACACCACCACAACCTCCATCACCGTCATCTTCACCATCGAACCCACTCCGAACCCAATTCACCATCGAACCCAACCTCACCACCCCTCATCGCCTCGTCATCCCCTCGCCGCTCACCACACCCAATACCTCACCGCACACCGTCGTCGCCATCACCCCAAAACCCATTCCTCCGCTCGCTCCCCTGTTTCGAACCCACAGCAGAGTCGCCGCGCGCCGTCATCCTCATTGCCGTCGCGCGCCGCTCGTCACACCACAGTCAAGCCTTCGCGTCGTCACCGTCGAAGCAATCGCCGATCGCCACCGCACCTTCCCTCTCTCGCGCTCGCTGTTCGTCGAAGAAGTGAACGAAGAAGAAGAAGAACAGCGGTTTTGGCGGGATATGATCTTGACCGAAGGATCGTGCCATGATTCGCGCCCCGGATCGCTGTCCCGTGTTTACCCACAGCAAATCCGGAGTCGGTGTCCCGTGTTTGGGATCAGATCCGCTGCTTGAAGCATTCTGATTCGCTGAAATTGGTGTTTCGCTGTTTTGCCGCGCCGAATCGCACTTGCTGTTCGCTGTTTTAGCAATCTGGTGTGGAAATTTTTGGCTCTTCTATTGGATCTTCGCACGTGCTTTTGGGAGACTTCTTCCGGGATTTTTCAACCCAATTTTCTACAACAAGTGGATCTAATCGTCGTCAAATCAAGGCAAGTATTCCTCTTGTACACATTTTTTTTCAGTACAAGCATTCCTTGAAAATACTACAAATAGTTAGAAACTGTGACTCTTCCTTGACTGTCGTTGTTGATCAAATATTAAACATCCTCAATTTTATAATCTTAAGAGTCACAATAATTTTATTGTATTATATTATAACTACTTGGACTCATTTTACCCCTTGAACACATGAACACATGAATTAAGGAGCCCTAGATTTGTAGACACATGTTACATTTTGTGTTTGATGATCTTGCAACCATTTGACTTGAGAAATAATTATTACTTACTGTTTTGACCACCATTATCCTGTATTTATATCACACAATAGCTTAGACGCCTAATAACAAATTTTTCCTGTAATCTATACTAGTAAGTTATTCCCACATGTTGCTATCCTGAATCTTCTTTTGCTGTTTTGACCCATTTAACATTAGAATCTGAACCCGAGCCCTGAATAGAAAATGTATCCCTGGATGTCTAGATTTCGATAGACTCCAAAATTTTCAAATTTGGAGTTACTGTCTAGGAGTTATTTCAGTTTTACTGCAGCTGTGTCGGTAGACGCAGATTCACAAAACTACTACACAACTTTGCTTTGCGAATTAAATTAACTATGTTAACAGCAAGCGTTGGACTTGAAATTTTATATGTAGTTGCTGGACACCCTATAGGACATCCCCAAATTTTCTTAGAATTAATTAACATTATTTCAACACTGTTTTACATGTATAACTACAAATACACAAATTCTGCCTGAATACTTGAGCAGTGAAAGTCGCCGTTTGGACTCATGTTCCCACCACTTGCTCGTACCTTATTTCACACACTTGTATGCTTGCTTGATAAATTAATAAATGTAATAAGCCGGGGTTTAAGGGAAAGATCATAATAGTGGACAATATAGGTAAGTGTACTCCGAAGGGGGCCCGTGTTTCCCACTCGGTTCATGAACTTGTTGCACTTGATGTATTCATGGAGTCAGTTACTTGGCTCATGAACTTGTTGTATTCATGAACCCACTGTGTGGTTCTTGAACTTGTTAGTATTCACGGACTCGCTTCGTGAACTTGTTATTTATTTTCGTATTCATGAACCGTGCTTGCTTGATACTTGATACCTGAGTACGCTGCCCTATAAAATCCATTACTAGGTCTAAACGAAATTGCTTTGACTGTAGCAACCATATAGTAAAAGTATGGATGCATGAAGTGCTACCTAAATAGTAACAACTACAAGACTTGAACATGTTACATGCTTACACGATACTTGACTACTTAATACTTGGAACTTGATACTTGGAACTTGATATCTGAGACTCGAAACATGAAACTTGAACTTGATATATGTTACTTGATACTTGAAAACTTGTTACTTGAGACTCGGCACTTGAATATAATGTTTGACACTAGACTTGAGATTTGATACTTGACACTAGACTTGATGCCTGTCACTTGAGGTTAGATATCCTACGTGTTCACTTCTCACTTGCTCCACTATTAATATTCGTTATCCAGCCTATTTACTTGAGTTGTCATTCTTGCTAGTTAGTTTTTAGATTTTCACTACTTGTTGTATCCCTGTTACATTCTTGATTCCAATTCTTGTTCCCTATTACTTGTACTCGTTTTTACTATTTGTGGCCCTAGCTTGTACTAAGGGCATTTTCTCTTGTTTTCCCTGTTTTTTCTTTTTATATTTATTAAGCAGACTTTGGAGACGAGTTGCCTGCTAGAATTAGTGAGCAGACATTTTTGGCTTCGCTTGGAGCAAGAACTTGTTTAAATAATTGCTTTCCTTAAGATATTTATTTCTTCTGCTGTATAAGACTTGTTTTCGAGTTTACACTTGATCCAGACATGGGAACTATTTGAATGTTATTATTTGTTTAAATTGTTTTCTGTTGCTTAAAAAAAAATATTCATGCATGCTTGGTTATATATAAATCTGGTTATATTCTTGTTATGATGCTGAGTCGATCCTACAGCATATGGATGATGTAAAAAATCATTCGCTGGGCTTCGTCACGGCTCGTATTCAATGTTTTTGGGAAGCGAGGCGTGACAAGGTTTTTAGTGGTATCAGAGCTCAGGTTTGGCTAATGTGTTAGTTTGACTAATACATTAGACAGACTTGACTCAGTTAGGATTAACTCAGCATTAAACGGACCATGCAACCACATGAATAATTTGATAATCAACTCGATCTGGACACAAGTCTTATTCCCTCCATTTTGATCCCTTCATATTCGCTTCTTTGATTCAATGATTCCTTCCATCTCTTGCAGTCATCCTGACTTGTTGATTTCTTATTGGGTACAATTTATTCTTTCCGTACCCATATACTTTTGCTTCCGGTGCAAGCAGTCTCTTATTTCTGCTTGCCTCGTTGAACCCTCCTTATTCCGGTTCGTGTGTCGTTTATTGCTCTTCGTGCCTTGCATTCATCTTCAATTGTTGACTCACTTTGACTACCATGCTAGTTATTTCTCCTCTGCTATATTCTCTTCAATTCCAATTTTGCCCCTCGTCCTTCTTCCTTCGCATTCAATTCCTTAATTTTCTCTTGTCCCTTCTAGTCATCCTCCTATTTAACTCCTTATTGGATGTAGCTTCATTTTTCTCCTACTTATTTTTCTCTTTATAATTATTTTTCCGAATACTTTCTATGTTTCGATTATTAATTGTTATATTTATTTTCGATCCCCTATAAAAAAAAGTTTCTTAACAAAGATTTTGTTTTTCCGAACAATGGTGTATTTTAACTTCACTTTTCACTTTTGATCGACTATATATTTCTACCGGACTATTTTGATAAGACAATTCTTATTTTGTTGTATAATGTTGTTATTACTACTGTTATTATTATTGTTATTATTTTCATTATCATTACAAGTATTATTATTATTATTGTTATTGTTACTACTATTGATATTCTTATTGTTGTTTCATTATTTAATTATTATTGTTAATATTAAATTGCTTCCACAAAAAGGTTGAGGCACAAACTATATCTTGTCTTGCATTATTTTTTTTTGCTAGTGTTGTTGATATTTTAATATTATTGCTATTATTATTATTATTATTATTATTATTATTATTATTATTATTATTATTATTATTATTATCATTCTTTCTGCGATTTCTGTTATTATTACTGTTATGATCATTGTTATTATCATTGTTATTCTTATTGTTATTGGTATCGATATTTTATTTGTACTATTGTTTTTATCGTTACTATTATTATTATGATTAATTTGTTTTGAGCCTGAGCATACTCAATTTTATATACATTCCACCACTTCGGTGCAACCTAATGTCGAGACGGCAAATATGCAACTCGATGTCAATGGAGGCAAATTGCAACTGGATATCGGCAAGGCAAAATGTGTAGCCGAATATCCGGACGGCAACCTGCAACCTGATGTCGTGAAGGCAAACATGCAACTTGATGTTAAGGAGGCAAGATTTTCTACCTATTACTAATTGATATTTCAAGACTCGTTACTTATATAATGAAACTGATGGTAAAGGAATATTTTCGTTATTATTGGTATTATTATTATTATTGTCATTTCGATTGATGTTATTATTATTGTTTTCGTTACCTTTAGTACTCTTATTATTTTTTATTATTACTATTACTGTTACTTTATTGATAATATTGTTATTATTGCGATTATCATATTATTTATTATCATTATTGATATTATTTTTAATGCTATTATTATTATTATTATTGCATTATTTCCATGAGTGTGTTGAATTCTATTATGTCATGTATGTGTTATCGTTATTATTAGTATTGTTGATATTTTTATTATGTTATTATTACCTGTATGATTATGACGATTTTGATTTCTGTTATTATCATTGTTATTATTATTATTTTGTTACTGTTATTACTAATTTTTTTATTATTATCATTATTATATTTATTTTTATTATTGTTATTATTGTTCTGTTACTATTGATATTATTATTATTGATAATTGTTGTGTTATTATTTCTGTTAGAAGCCATTAATTTTGATCTGTATTATATCTTTAATTATGAAGATTGAAGCTCAAGCCTTATATTCATTTTGCATTATTTATCATGTCTATCTTGAGCTCATACTCTCTTTGATCTTGGTGTCTCATTCTTTTCTTCCTGCTCGGATCGTCAATTGGTGTCACGTGGTCTATAACGACATGTCTGGAGCTTGGAATGTCACCATCGGAGTAGCGCAGCAGAAGCGTTGTGGGCCCATAACTCCCAGGTCCCGGGATCCCCTTGTGCGACTAGTCCTTAGTATTGTTGCTTCTCTCTCTGTTCCTTGTATTCATCCCCATCTGTTGATTCACTGAATGGTTGATTCTTCCCTGTCTTTTCTCTCATTGATTTCAGTTCTACCGACTTCTTATCTTACTTTATTGTCTCGTGTTGTTCTTCCCTTTTGATACCGCCTATTCTCTTTCATGCATTCTATTTGACATCGTTGTTATCCACTCCCCTCTTATTTTGGTGTTACCACAAAGTTGACTTTTCTTTGGATCCGTTGTTTGTTACCCTCCCCTAAGTTGCTTTTACCCTGTCCTATGTACCGCCAAATCAAATTTTGAGGACGAAATTTTTGTGTAAGGTGGGTAGGATTTGTAACTCCTGTTTCCCCGTATTTGTATTTTTATACTGTATTTTGCCCCATTGTACTCTTTATAAATTTGTGATCCAGTATTTTGTTTCTATTCGAATAAAATCATCAAATTGTTTTCGACTCAATTCTTGGTCCTTTTATCGAATTTATTTGTGTGCACTTTGTGTCGTTCTTCATGAAGAATTGACCATTTCTTCTCATTTACCTCTTTAATCCCCATTTTGATACATTTTGACCAATTCTCCTGTTGGGTCCTATTCGAAACGGATACCCTAAAACCCACAAACCCGAAACCCTACTATATAAACCCTATCTCCTAACCCTAACCCTAACCCCTACCCTATACTGTTAAAACCCAACAAACCCGCCGCTACTCCCACGTCACCTTCCTCCGCTATCGCTAAAACAACCATCTCCATCCTTCGATCGCCTCCGTTCGCCTCCCTCACCATCACCTCGACCACCCGCTCATCGTCGTCTACCCCACAGCACCACCACCATCAATCGTCAACACCACCACAACCTCCATCACCGTCATCTTCACCATCGAACCCACTCCGAACCCAATTCACCATCGAACCCAACCTCACCACCCCCCATCGCCTCGTCATCCCCTTGCCGCTCACCACACCCAATACCTCACCGCACACCGTCGTCGCCATCACCCCAAAACCCATTCCTCCACTCGCTCCCCTGTTTTGAACCTACAGCAGAGTCGCCGTGCACTGTCGTCCTCATTGCCGTCGCGCGCCGCTCGTCACACCACAGTCAAGCCATCGCGTCGTCACCGTCGAAGCAATCGCCGATCGCCACCGCACCTTCCCTCTCTCGCGCTCGCTGTTCGTCGAAGAAGTGAACGAAGAAGAAGAAGAACAGCGATTTTGGTGGGATTTGATCTCGATCGAAGGATCGCGCCATGATTCGCGCCCCGGATTGCTGTCCCGTGTTTACTCATAGCAAATCCGGAGTCGGTGTCCCGTGTTTGGGATCAGATCTGCTGCTTGAAGCATTTTGATTCGCTGAAATTGGTGTTTCGCTGTTTTGCCGCGCCGAATCGCACTTGCTGTTCGCTGTTTTGGCGATCTGGTGTGGAAATTTTTGGCTCTTCTATTGGATCTTCGCACGTGCTTTTAGGAGACTTCTTCCGGGATTTTTCAACCCAATTTTCTACAACAAGTGGATCTGATCGTAGTCAAATCAAGGCAAGTATTCCTCTTGTACACATTTTTTTACAGTACAAGCATTCCTTGAAAATACTACAAATAGTTAGAAACTGTGACTCCTCCTTGACTGTCGTTGTTGATCAAATATTAAACATCCTCAATTTTATAATCTTAAGAGTCACAATAATTTTATTGTATTATATTATAACTACTTGGACTCATTTTACCCCTTGAACACATGAACACATGAGATTAAGGAGCCCTAGATTTGCAGACACATGTTACATTTTGTGTTTGATGATCTTGCAACCATTTGACTTGAGAAATAATTATTACTTACTGTTTTGACCACCATTATCCTGTATTTATATCACACAATAGCTTAGACGCCTAATAACAAATTTTTCCTGTAATCTATACTAGTAAGTTATTCCCACATGTTGCTATCCTGAATCTTCTTTTGCTGTTTTGACCCATTTAACATTAGAATCTGAATCCGAGCCCTGAATAGAAAATGTATCCCTGGATGTCTAGATTTCGATAGACTCCAAAATTTTCGAATTTGGAGTTACTGTCTAGGAGTTATTGCAGTTTTACTGCAGCTGTGTCGGTAGACGCAGATTCGCAAAACTGCTGCACAACTTTGCTTTGCGAATTAAATTAACTATGTTAACAGCAAGCGTTGGACTTGAAATTTTATATGTAATTGCTGAACACCCTATAGGACATCCCCAAATTTTCTTAGAATTAATTAACATTATTTCAACACTGTTTTACATGTATAACTACAAATACACAAATTCTGCCTGATTACTTGAGCAGTGAAAGTCGCCGTTTGGACACATGTTCCCACCACTTGCTCGTACCTTATTTCACACACTTGTATGTTTGCTTGATAAATTAATAAATGTAATAAGCCGGGGTTTAAGGGAAAGATCATAATAGTGGACAATATAGGTAAGTGTACTCGGAAGGGGACCCGTGTTTCCCAGTACTCGGTTCATGAACTTGTTGCACTTGATGTATTCATGGAGTCAGTTACTTGGCTCATGAACTTGTTGTATTCATGAACCCACTGTGTGGTTCTTGAACTTGTTAGTATTCACGGACTCGCTTCGTGAACTTGTTATTTATTTTCGTATTCATGAACCATGCTTGCTTGATACTTGATACCTGAGTACGCCTCCCTTTAAAATCCATTACTAAGTCTAAACGAAATTGTTTTGACTGTAGCAACCATGTAGTAAAAGTATGGATGCATGAAGTGCTACCTAGATAGTAACAACTACAAGACTTGAACATGTTACATGCTTACACGATACTTGACTACTTAATACTTGGAACTTGATACTTAGAACTTGATACCTGAGACTCGAAACATGAAACTTGAACTTGATACATGTTACTTGATACTTGACAACTTGTTACTTGAGACTCGGCACTTGAATATAATGTTTGACACTAGACTTGAGATTTGATACTTGACACTAGACTTGATGCCTGTCACTTGAGGTTAGATAACCTACGTGTTCACTTGTCACTTGCTCCACTATTAATATTCGTTATCCAGCCTATTTACTTGAGTTGTCATTCTTGCTAGTTAGTTCTTAGATTTCCACTACTTGTTGTATCCCTGTTACATTCTTGATTCCAATTCTTGTTCCCTATTACTTGTACTCGTTTTTACTATTTGTGGCCCTAGCTTGCACTAAGGGCATTTTCTCTTATTTTTTCCTGTTTTTCCTTTTTATATTTATTAAGCAGACTTTGGAGACGAGTTGCCTGCTGGAATTAGTGAGCAGACATTTTAGGCTTCGCTTGGAGCAAGAACTTGTTTAAATAATTGCTTTCCTTAAGGTATTTATTTCTTCTGCTGTATAAGACTTGTTTCCGAGTTTACACTTGATCCAGACATGGGAACTATTTGAATGTTATTATTTGTTTAAATTGTTTTCTGTTGGTTTAAAAAAAATTATTCATGCATGCTTGGTTATAAATAAATCTGGTTATATTCTTATTTTGATGCTGAGTCGATCCTACAGCTTATGGATGATGTAAAAAATAATTTGCTGGGCTTCGTCACGCGCTCGTATTCCATGTTTTTGGGAAGCGGGGCGTGACATCAAGGCCGCCTATAATGTTATCCTGGGTCGACCAGGCTTGGCCGCACTCCAAGCTATCCCTTCGACCTACCACATGAAGATGAAATTGTCCACGCCCTCAGGAGTGGGATAAGTGAGGGGAAGCCAAGAAGCAGCTCGGAAGTGCTCCATGACCTCGATGGGAAGTCCAGTTCTCTCCCTGGAAGCCCTCGAACTTCCACAGGAAGGTAGCCAGACTATCTCCGAGCCAGTGGACAAGCTGGAGGAAGTGGCCTTCTCCGAAGAAGATGCCACAAAGACATTCCACATCAGCAAGGCTTTCTCCTCCTCCATTAAGCAGGACATCTCCCAGTGCATACGGGAGAACTACGACCTCTTCCTTGGACCGCGACAGACATGCCCGGGATCTCAGAGGAGCTCTTAATGCACCACCTAAGCATCTCCCCTGGGTCAAGACTGTCCAACAGAAGAGGCGAAAGTTCGCTCCCGAGCGACAATAGGCGATCAAAGACGAGGTTGAAAAGCTCCTCAATGCCCGATTCATCTAGGAGGTGAACTACCCCGAGTGGCTGTCCATTATGGTGATGGTCAAGAAGGCCAACAGGAGCTGGATGATATGCATCGACTTCACCAATCTCAATAAGGCATGCCCGAAGGACCATTTTTCCCTTCCCAGCATCGACGCCTTGATCGATGCGACCTCTAGGCATGAGCTCCTCAGTTTTATGGACACTTTTTCGGGGTACAACCAGATTCGGATGTTCCCTCTCAACATCTCGAAGACCTCGTTCGTGACAGATTAGGGCCTGTATTGCTATCGGGTTATGCCATTCAGCTTGAAGAACGCGGGAGCTACATGTCAATGCCTCGTGAACAGGGTCTTCCGAGACCAAATTGGCCGAAACATGGAAGTCTACGTAGATGACATGTTGGTCGAGGGCAGAAGCATGTTCTCGACCTCCAAGAATCCTTCTGGGTGCTCAGGAGGCACAATATGAGACTGAATCCAAACAAGTGTGCGTTCGGAGTCTCATCCGACAAGTTCTTGGGGTTCATGGTCAGCCAGAAGGGCATAGAGGTCATCCTCAAGAAGATCTAGGCCATTCTCAAAATGGCTGCCCACTCCAGTATTAAAGAAGTACAGAGGCTTACTGGGTGCCTCACGGTGATTGGGCAATTCCTCTCCAAGTTCGGGAACAAGTGCCTCCCCTTTTTCAAGGCCCTCAGGGGATCTAAATGCTTCGAATGGGGGCAGTAGCAACAAGATTCCTTCGACTAGCTCAAGGCGTATTTAGCTAACCCCCCACTCTTAAGCAAGTGTGCGCCTGGGGAGGTCCTCTACTTATATCTCGCCACTTCGGAGCAAACCCTCAGCGCAGTCCTTGTAAGAGAAGAGGATAAGACGCAGAGGCCCATCTATTATGTGAGTAAGGTCCATAGAACTCCATTACCCAAAGCTGGAGAAGATGGCTCTCACCTTGGTTATGGCAGCCCGAAAGCTTCGCCCCTACTTCCAATCTCATTCGGTGGTCGTTCTTACCGACCAGCCACTCAAACAAGTTCTCCACAAGCCCAAGACCTCCGGGCACCTTATGAAGTGGTCCATCAAGTGAAGTCAACATGACATCAGCTACTATCCCAGGACAGCAATCAAGGACCAAGCTCTGCCAGAATTCATTGTAGAGAGCACCATCCTCGACCCTTGCGAGTCATCTGCTGACCCCTTGGTCTGGACTGTTTATGTGGATGGATCCTCTTGCACCGACGGAAGTGGGGCTGGCGTCATCTTAACCGGCCCAGACGCTTTCGTCCTCCAATACTCCCTCTGCCTAAACTTTCTGGCATCGAACAACGAAGCATAGTATGAGGCCCTCATAGTGGGGCTCTGTATGGCTCGCAAAGCAGGGACAAAGTGCGTCAGAGTCTTCAGCGATTCGCAGTTGGTCGTCAACCAAGTGTCAGGGAAATACGAGGCAAGGGATGAGCGTATGGCCAAGTACTTGGTGAAGGTTAGGGAGCTACTAGCCTTATTCAAGACGTTCAACTCCAGCGGGTTCCTCGTGAGGAAAAAGCACAGGCGGATGCTCTCTCAAAGCTTACCTCCTGTAACGCCCCGATTTTCACACACAGAAAAATTGTAGCACACCCAAAAATCTTTTCCTTCAATTTAGTACATAAACATAATATAAACAGGAAAATGCAGAAATCTTAATAAAAATCCAAACCTCTTGGTTTGATAAGATGATGGGCACAGAATGTCACGACTCTATGCTTAAACTCCAGGTACTCTTACCTGCACAACACAAGCTGTGGGTTCGTCAGCGTGTGAGGCTGATAATAAGAATCACAACAGCTTTAACTAACTCCAAAAATAACATAACAACATACATAGCATGACATAAATAAAACTGGAAATCAATAAATGTAATCAGGAAATAGTCAACTATACGATGTCATATGAGTCTGTATATAACCAATTGATTAAAACATTAAACATATATTTATCATGAAAAGCTTGCACAAACCAAATATGCTTTTTTTAATGCATGCTTGTTTGGAATGATATGCCGCCCATACAACATATTTTTCGAAACAAGCTACTAGCGTTCATTTCAGGGTTCAATCCCTCGTTATGCAAAACATACTCATGTATTCCACACTGTTCCTGACATTTATCTAGTGACTAGTAGGTTGCAATTGTTCGGTCAAATTTCGTTACTGCAGTCGGTAGTGGTCATGCCGCAGAGGGTTTCTCCACTCCTGAGCATCCATAATGATGCACAGCCCCGGTGGTCCTTTGCCACTCCCGGCCTTACATATTCCACCCCGCCCAAACCCCAGGGGTCTTTCTCCGCTTCCGAACCTCGCTAAAAGTTATCACGAGTATAAGACACCCCTCCGCCTCATTCGTATTTGATAACATAGAACATCAACGGATACTTATGGGTCCATCCCCAAAGTTCCGACCGTTCTTAACACTAGATCCCAGAAATCAACAGTCGAGACAATGCCGCACGTGTCCCCTTGACAGGTGAATACAATTCCCAATAATTATATAAATTCCAATACTTGTTGTAAAAAATGATTTCTTAGCCTCATATGAAACCTCAATAAGTCTACTACAACCTTGTAGTTAAAGCTCTAGTTTCAAAACAATTAAATCTGTCCAAAACCATTTATAAGACAGTAGTTTTAAAATTCAGAAACTGCAGCTCTCGCTACCTATAAAAATCACAGAAAATCCCATACTTCTTGGAAATTGAATTTCTTATGAAATAAGTATGATATTCAGCCAGAATATATTAATATTTCCAAGATAATTATATCATAATCCCAACAATTGATTAACAGCAATTAACACCCATATTCAAACAACATTCACACGCAATCTAAGCAAGATTACTCAATTTATCATCTAGCATGCATACATCCTATAATAAAAATAGAGTTGGCTAAAGTTGTTACCCACATCATAGTTTCCAAAATTATCTAGCATGCACACATTCTTCAATAAAAAGAGTTGGCTAAAGTTGTTACCCACTTTTATCGTCTCTGGTTTTGATCGATTCTACGATCAATTTGAAGATGACAGCAACACGAACAATGATAATGGCTCTACGGACAGCAACCACGTCGATGACGACGGTATTATGAACTGCAATTATTCACCGAGTTATATATATATATATATATATATATAATAATAATAATAATAATATAATATAAACATATATACATTTACAGACATATAATAAGAGAGAGAGAGAAAGAGAGACAGAAATAGGGCTGCAATCGAGCCGAACCGAGCTGAATACCTTCAGGCTCGAGCTCGGTTCGTTTACGATACGAGCTCAATTTTGAGCTCGAGCTCGGCTCGTGCTTGGTTCGAGCCGAGCTTTGACCATATTCGAGCCGAATAGCTCGCGAGCCTAGCCTAAAAAAAAATCAAGCTCGAGCTCGGCTCGTTTACAAAACGAGCTCAGAGTTGAGCTCGAGCTCGGTTCGAGCCAAGCTTTAACCGAGCTTTGACCGAGCTCAAGCCGAATAGCTCGCGAATAACTCGATTCGTTTGTAGCCCTAGACAGAAAAGAGTTTAGAGACAGAGAGAGAGAACTTGAGAGAAAGAGAAACAAGAACAGAGAGAGTGAGGGAGTTACAGTGGGAGGCTCGGGGGGTTGACGACGGCGACAGAGGGGAGCTCAGGGGTCGAGTGCAGCGGTGAAGGAGTGGCTGACGATCGAAGAGGGAGGAGTTCGGAGGCAGGAGATGGTAATGGCAATGGTGAGGAGGTTGATTGGAGCTCGGGTGGTTCGACGATGGTGATAGAGTTTCGAGGTGAAGGTGGTGCAGCGATGAGGTAAGGAGCTGGTCGTGAGGGGTAGAGCTCGGAGATGAGCGGCAATGGTGGTGGTGGCTCGAAGGAGGTCGGCGAGGCGATAATGGCGACAACGAAGCGAGGAGGGGAGCTCGAGAGGCAACAATGGCGAGGAGTTAGAGTTAGCGGTAGCGATGGAGAGAGAGCTTCGAGGTCGGGGTGACGAGGGTGAGAGCAAGGCGCTGTGATGGTGGCGAAGGTGATGGAGATGGCGAAAACTCGAGGGGAGGAGAGCGGCGGCGACATGTTTCGGAGGTACGGTGGTCAACGATGGTGAGGTGTTCGGGAGGTGGTGGGGGAGTTGACGGCGAGGTGTGCGGTCGTGGAGTTGGGTTGCGGAGGTGTTCGGCGAGGAGGAGAGGAGGGTGAGCTGCGATGGTGGAGAGTGGGGCAGTCGGGGGATTGGGTTTCTGTCGAAGAAGAAGGAAAAGAACGAAGGAGATGAAGGGGGAAGGTTAGTGTATATATATTATATTATATATATATATCTGAGAGTGTGAGACAGAGTGAGAGAAATTGAAATGGAGAGAGAGATTGGTATATATATATAATTAATATATGAGAGAGAGTGACTCTGATAGAGAAAGTGAATGCTTGAGAATGAGAGAGCTTAGGCACATATTTATAGGAGTGTGAAACAGGGCGCATGCGCATATAGGGATTTAGCTGTGGAGTGTAGGATCATAGGAGGGAGAGAAAGTCGGATGTCAGGGAGAAAAAGATAGAAGAAGACAGATGGTTTGAGTCCTTAGGTGGAGGTGGAAGCAAGGGTAGGGGAGGTGGGAATTAATGCTGTAGGATTAGGATTAGGAAAATTAATTAGGATTAAGGAACAGCCTACATTTACAATAGCTTACAACCTATAGACCGGATTGAGAAACCGCAAGATGTTCTGGATTCCAGACTCGATGGGGTATAATTTTCATGTATAAAGTTTCTTAATTTCAATAAAGAGAATTAGGTCAAATTCTCAGTGCAAGGTCAAGAAATTTAGCAAAGTTGGACATTTAATAATACAATAAATCAACGGTCTTCTTTTGAATGAATCAGAAAATATCGGGACTGGGTTCAAATGAAAGATCAAAGATGAATTCGAAAGGTCGAAAAAAAATTTAAAATAGAAATACAAAATACGAAAATTATAATATTACGGATATTATCCGTTACGGTACAAAATACACGTGCATAACACATGTTGGGGCAAAATTGTCATAGTTCAATTTTGCGGGGTGTTACACCTCCTCGTCCCTCCAAGATCTAGAGCGGACCGTTTTGATAGAGGTTCTTCTCAGACCAAGTATTGATGAAGATAGCTCGGAGCCGATGGAAGCCTACCTCCAAACACTTGGGGAGAACTGGATGAAGCCCCTCCTCGATTACCTCAGAGACGAAGTCCTTCCCGAAGATCCGAAATAGGTGAGGAGGATCAAGACACGAGCTGAGCGGTACACACTCCTTGACGGAGTCATGTACAAACGCTCTTACACTCAAATTGACAGGTGACCCTATCTGAGGTGCCTCTCCTCAGAGGAAGCGCTTTATGCCCTAAAGGAGGCCCATGACGGTATGTGTGGCGTGCACTTGGGAGCGAGATCCCTCGCCCCCAAAATCCTAAACTACAGGTACTTCTAGCCCGCACTACTGAGCGACTCCGAAGAGTACATCCGCCAATGCGGCTCCTGCCAGAGATTCGTCCCAATCTGTCGCCTGCCTCAAGCCCAACTCTCCTCCCTATCAAGTCCAGTCCATTTCGCCATGTGGGGGATGGTCGTGCTCGGACCATTTTTTCCAGCGCCGGGCCAGCTGAAGTTCCTGGTTGTGGCGATAGACTACTTCTTCAAGTGGATCGAGGCCGAACCGTTGGCAACCATCACAAAGAATAAGGTTCAGAAGTTCTTTTGGAAGAACATTGTTTGTCAGTTTGGCGTACCTCATGTTCTCGTGACTGACAATGGAACCCAATTCTCGGGGGCGACTTTTCACGAATTCTGTACCAACCTCGGTATCCAACAGCGGTTCTCTTTAATATCCCACCCACAGTCCAACGGCCAAGCGGAGAATGCTAACCGACAAATCCTCTTCGGCCTAAAGAAGAGACTCAACAAGTCCACCAAGGGATTATGGGTCGAGCAGCTTCCTAACGTCATGTGGAACTACCGGACCACGAAGAGAACCCCAATAGGAGAGTCACCTTTCAACCTCACGTATGGCTCAGAAGACAACATCCCCTGGAGGTTGGCCTACCCTCGCCCAGGTTGATCACCTACCGGGAAGAGCAAAATGCGAGCCAACTCCGCAACAGCTTGGATCTCATCGATGAGGTCCGAGAAAGAGCTTCTATTCGGCAAGAGACATACTGCTGTAGGATTATGCAATCTTACAACAAGAAGATCCATCCCACCAATCTCAAAGAGGGGGACCTAGTGCTCCAGAAGCTGTCGATCTCTATTCCCAGCAAGAAAGGCAAGCTAGTACCCAATTGGAAAGGTCCGTATAGGGTCTCCAAGGTTATTCGCCCCGGTGCGTATCAACTTGAAGACCTGGGGGTAGGAAGATACTGAGGACTTGGAACGCCGACCATCTAATGAAGTATCAAGAGGGTGTTGTAACACCGCTCCAAGCAACTTCAGAAAATTCTTGAGTCGTGCAGTCTTGATTTGATACTTTTAATTATCTTGTATTTTTCTTTGCAAAGTGTAAGAGCGGCTTGCAACTCAGAAGTAGCCGCTCAAATCTTCTCTAATAAAGGCAAGATACTTCCTGGGACCTTTTGTTTATAATAAACTAGTTGGCCTGTTTGAGACGCAAAAAACTCTAAAAATGACATGCCGGAGTCCAACACTTGGTTTGACTCCACTTCAAATACTTGCTTCTAAGTGAGTACGAAGCGGGTCACCATTCGGAGCTGCTCCTACAGCTGTTGATAATCTATAAACGACACGCTTGGAGTCCAATACTTCATTCGACTCTGCTTCAAATACTTTCTTCTAAGCGAGTACGAAGCGGATCACCATTCGGAACTGCTCCCACAGCTATTGATAATCTCTAAATGACATGCTCGAAGTCCAACACTTTGTTCGACTCTGCTTCACCTACTTGCCTCTAAGCGAGTACGAAGCGGATCACCATTCGGAATTGCTCCTACAGCTGTTGATAATCTCTAAAAGACACGCTTGGAGTCCAACACTTGGTTTGACTCCGCTTCAGCTACTGCTTCTAAGTGAGTACAAAGCGGATCACCATTCAGAATTGCTCCTACATCTGTTGACAATCTATAAACGACAAGTTCGGAGTCCAACACTTGGTTCGACTCCGCTTCAACTACTCGCTTCTAAGCGAGTACCAAGCGGATCACCATTCGGAATTGCTCCTACAACTATCGACAATTGCAAATGCTAGCAAAACACAAGTTCAAGAAACAAGGGCTATTTCATTAAAGTTTTGAGGTACAAATCTAACTATGGACCAACAACTCATCTTTATATCGAAATACAAAACTTGTGAAACGAAGACTTCAAAATTACAAGAGAGTCACTCTAACCCCTCATAGGGAGTGGAATACTCCTCTTAAGTGACAAACGAGGTTGGCAAACACCTTGTTGCTGCGACCGTACACCTGTGGAGGTCTCCAAACCGGCGAGCCTAGTTGTGTCTCCGGTGCCTAAGAACCTGAGCGTTGCATCGGCTGAGGCTTCGCTCGACGAGCTAGCCACTCTGCTTTGTGCATCCCCAGGGTGCCCCGAGATGGGAGGCGAACGTAACACCAACTCATGAAATGATCGCCCTTGCGCGTACTCCCCCTGGGGGCAAGAAGTGGTCCTGACATTGCTCCCCTCCGAAAGATGTCGTAATCGATGATTCTCCGCTTCTAACTCGACGACTCTTTCCTTTAGCAAGTCATCTGTTACCTTGATCTCCAGATGAGGCATTCGACTCGAACTACCCGCACGAGAAGCCTCGTTGATGGTCCGCCGAAGCCGCACCATCTCCAGGCTCTTCTCGAGTACCACGTTCTTCAGTCCATCTCTCTCAGCTCTGGCTTCGAACAAAGACTGACGAAGGAACTTGAGCCTCAAGCCTTGGTTGAAGGCCATCGAGGAACTCCTCTCCTCCCCTTCAGGAGGTACTTCCCGAGCCTGCTCCTTTAGTCGCTTCAGCTCGGAGGTGCGATGGGCCAGCGTCAGCTTGTGATGGTCTAGTTCCGCCTCGGTCTTGAAAAGCCTCTCTCGACTTCGAGAGAGAGCCAACCTAGCGACTTCTAGATCTGACCGGAGGCGAGATACCTCGGCCACTTCAACCATCTGCGATGCTTCGACCATTTGATATGATTCGGCGATCTGAAAAGGTAAGGACATGACAACACTAAGTTTAAGAAGCTCCTACAGGGATGGCCCACATACGAAACAACTCAAAGCTCAACACTTAGTCAATTTTCACTAAAAGTCAATTTTCATTGAAAATCCCAAGTACAAAAAGCGGTGGCCAGTCCGCTATTAGGCGTCAGTACAAAAGATCCTAGATGAACATCTACGACTAAAATACAGATAAGATACTAAGGAAGTTGAGTGTCCACCTCGGCGGATGGATCCACGAGCGCTAGTTCACCTTCGCCACCCTCAGCCATCCCTGACGCCGGTGCCATCGCCAACAGAGGCTCCGTCACTGTGTCCTGCTCGCCGACAGCGTCATCTCCGCCTTCTATCTCTATTCCCTCCTCCTCCTCATCGGGGAATAAGAAGTACCCCGAACAGTCGAAACCAGGGAGACGTTCGCCGAAATCCTTCAAGGCCTTGGCATAGGCCTTTCGCATGTTCTTCTCCAAGTAGCCGATTGCCTCCTTCTCCGTCACGGCCTTGGCCTCCCGTATGGCCATGTCCCTCTCGAACGCGGCCTTCTCCCTCCTAGCAACTCTCTCCCGAACTGCCTCTTCCTTCTCCACGGCAGTGGACTCCTTCATCTTCGCCAGCACCTCCTCCAGAAGCCTAATCTGGGTGGCTTGCATCTCTGCCAAAAGCGTGGCCGCCTCCAGCTCTCTTTTGGCCTTTGAGCGCTCAAGTCTCTCCCGGTCCTGTAGAGCCTTCAGCTCTCTCTCCTGCTCCGCCACTCGCTTCATCAAGTGGCTGAAATGGCAGATCTTCTGCAAGAAAACAAGTGGTATAAAAGTCAGAGCGAGTAAGGAAAACAAGGATTGAGCAAAAAACTAAAGCTTACCGTCATCTGCACCTTGGCGATCTCCAAGGCCGAGTCACCCACTGTCCCTGCTCCATCGATGCCTTATCCTTGGGTGTGGCCAGGTTACGGACGGCGTCCATGCAGCTCGTCGAGTCTCCGAGGAAACTGACGTGCTTGAGGACCTACCAATCTGGTACGAAGATTTTCTTGAGCTCGTCCGTCAATATGACCTCGGCCACCGTCGTGCGACGCGGAGCCTGAAGAGCAAGCGTGGCTGAAAGGTTGAGTTCTTTCGCCGGCTGGACAATGAAAGCAGGCACGGCCTCCATGTCGACGACGGGAGCAGTGACACTCTCAATTTTGATCGCCTTCGACGGAGTCGGCCGGGTGACAATGCATTTCCTCTTCTTCTCCTCGACTTGCTTGCCGCATAGCGCCGAATGCATGTTCATGATATCCTCGGAGTTCATATCGGTAGATCCTGCTATAAGAGATAGCAAAAACAAGATGAGAATTTTGTTACTACCAAAATACTCGGAAGTGCGATCGACGTAAAAAACTCGTACTAGGGTTCATCAGGCTAAGGCCTCCCCCAAAGAGGCTCTCCTCGGAGATATCCTTCCAATGCATTGTAGGCCGATCCAAGAGGATGCCGACCATTTCGTCATCCTCGGGGCTCAAGGTCGGCTTCATCTTCGCCCTCTTCGGCACATCCTACCTCTACATCGTGGGAATGTCCCATGGCTTATTACCCCGAACAAGAAATTACTTATCTCGCCAACACTTCACAGAGTCGGGGTTGTCGACCAACTTAACACCCTTCCGAGCAGTCAGGTAGAAGCGATACTCCGTTCTAGTCTTTTGGTGAATCTTGTACAGACAACGAAGCACGTTGAGCCTAGGCTCGATCCTTGTGGCCTGGCAGTGGAGGACGAACCCCGTGACGTTCCTCCAGATGTTCGGCATCAGCTAAATGGGACATATCCCATACCATTGTAGCACCACCCTTATGAAAGGGTGAAGAGGAAGGCGCAGCCCGGCATGGAAGGCGTAGAAGGGAAAAATACACGTATCGGAGGGGAGCGAAGAGCAAGACCTGATCCCTGGCCCAAGGATGACGAGATCAAATTTCGGAGGGATCATGAAGCACATCCGGATGATTCGAAGGTCCGACTCTTTTAGGACGCCGACAATATCATTTGCCTCCATGCGTTCCCTCAGTGCGTTCTCCTCGTAAAACTGCACCAACCCGTGCTCCGCATGCCTTAGTTCCTCTGCGCCATACTGTCGAGTCCCCCCAAGGGTAGACACGGCAATCGAGTGCCTCCCGAACTCGCCCATCCTCCGGTCTTTTTGCACTATGGACCCCACCACCGACGAAGAAAAGTCACCTCTCCGCCGTCATCTTCGACAATAAGATCCTCTTCTACGACTGCTTCAACTTTCAGAAAGGACAGGACAACGATGCCCTTCCCCTTGTCGATCCTAGAAGCTGTGGATCGGAGGGCTACTTCAGGCTGATCCGAGGAGGAGGCCTCTTCGCCGGAAGATACCCTAGACATCTCTTAAAATTAAAATAAATTACCTGTGAAGTGACAACCACGGTCGGAAAGTTCGTCGAAGAACGGAAAAGATCACTGGAGGCTCCGCTCAAGGCTCAGACAGAGTAAAAATGAAAAGTGAGGTAAAAAAGAGAAGGGGTGGGGATTTATGGTGAAACTTGATGGGCTTGCGCCGAAATGCTTAATGGGCCCTTACGAAGCCCAACAAGCGTGGAATTCTAAGCAGTTAGAATGCAAAACGACAAAAAGGAAGCGACTAGAAGCGACTTGATTGCGTTGACTAGTCAACATCTTCCAAGCTCGACGTCTCGTTCGCCAAGCTTGCCGCAAATGTCGAACAGACGTGTTTCTAAGCTGAAAACGCTAAAAATTGCGTTAACTAGTCAACGTCTTCCAAGCTCGACATCTCATTCTCCAAGCTCGCCGCAAATATTGAACAGACGTGTTTCAGAGCTGAAAACACAAAAAATTGCGTTGACCAATCAACGTCTTCCAAGCTCGACGTCTCGTTCGCCAAGCTCGCTGCAAATGTCGAACAGACGTGTTTCCGAGCCAAAAACACCAAAATTGCGTTGACCAGTCAACGTCTTCCAAGCTCGACATTTTGTTTGCCAAGCTCGCCGCAAATGTCGAACAGACGTGTTTCCGAGCTGAAAACACCAAAATTTGTGTTGACCAGTCAACGTCTTCCAAGATCGACATTTCGTTCACCAAGCTCGATATTTCATTTGCCAAGCTCGCCGCAAATGTCGAACAGACGTGTTTCCGAGCTAAAAACACCAAAAATTGTGTTGACCAGTCAACGTCTTCCAAGCTCGCATTTCGTTCGCCAAGATCGACATTTCATTCTCCAAGCTCGCCGTAAATGTCGAATAGACGTATTTCCGAGCTGAAAACGCTCAAAATTGCGTTGACTAGTCAGTGCCCTCCAACCGTTCGCCGAACTCCTCATACCGCTCGCCCCGTTCGACACACCGTTCGCCATGTTCGACGCACTATTCGGCGAGTTTGTCGTACCGTTCGCCCAAGTAGCCACACAGATGCATTTCCGAACTAAATGGGGAGTGTCCCTCTTCTCCAGGCCATCCGATCACCCAGGATTGCTCGCCGTTGTGTGATCAAGGCCCCAGATTCGACCACGTCACCCAGGGTCTGATCCACCATTCGATCACCCAGATCTTCGTGCCCCTGGCTGATGGACGATCCAGATTCGGCCACGTCATAAATAGGTGATTAAAATCTATTTTTTATTTTATTAATTCGAATTATCTATTTAAAAATTGCAAAAAAATGATTAAAAGTTCAAGAAAATTAATTAAAAATTCTAAAAAATAATTACATATTCGGAAAAATATTTTTGGGCCCCGAGTAGATAAATAGCGCTTAGAATAATTGATTAATGCTCCCGAAAAATGAATCAACGCTTTGCAAAATTGGATAAGTAATTCGAAAAAATAATTTAAAATCGGGAAAAATCACCAAAAATCTAGAAGAGCCTAAGAGCAAACTCAGGCATACTACCAGCTCAGAAGAACACAGTTACCCCTCAGACAAGATTCGAACACCCTTTAAGAATTCTGATAAAATCTTATACGCCATTGAAACAACAAAACTACTCCCCAAAAGCGGTAGTAAACCGTCTTTGGGAGTGGGGGGCTCATGACATGGCTAAAAATGGGGTTAAATCGGAACCGTTCACATTGGGCACGAATCTTAAAGTTACAGGGGCAAGATGGTAATTTCACATACAGACGGGTTCGAAATGGGAACCGGGTCTCTCCTCTTGGACCCGACAACCCATGAACGGATCTGTTCAGTGGAGAACGGGTCGCAACCCGCTAAGTACCAATTCAAATAGGATAGGAGAAAATCATGGCTCGTCCTTATCCTTAGGAGGTGGTTCTAACCACCCCTATCATGCCGCACCGAGAAGTATGGATTCGTTCTTATCCTGAAAAGAGATCCCCATGGCGACTACAAATACCCCCTACCTCCTACCATTACAAGGTGATCACTCTTTATCTACTCAAGCTCTTTTCCTTTACTCTTCTGTGTATTGACAAGAGCGTCAGAGGGTTTGTCGCCGGGATCCATCCCGGTGTTTCGAACATTTGTGCAGGTCCATGGGAGCACCAAGGAGTCAGCCTATCAACTAGGGAAGAAGTCAGGTGTCACGCCCGCTTTCCAAAAATACAGAATACGAGTGCGTGACGAAGCCCAGCGAATGATTTTAACATCATCCATAAGCTATAGGATCGACTCAGCATCACAACAAGAATATAACAAAATATTATACAACCACGCATGCATGAAATATTTATTAAGCAACAGAAAATAATTGAAACAAATAATAATATCCAAATAGTTTTCAAGTCTGAATCAAAGATAAAACTCGGGAACATAAGCCCGTTACAAGTTTTAAGTAGCAAGAAATAAATAACTCAAAGAAAACAAATAATTTAAGCATGTCTTTTCTCCATTTGAAGCCTAAAATCTCTGCTCACCAATTCGAGCAGGCAACACGTCTCCAAAGTCTGTTTAATAATTATAAAAAGGGAAAAAATAGAGAAAACAAGATAAACGCCCTTAGTGCAAGTTAGGGCGACAAATAGTAAAACAAGTACAGGAAATATGGAACAAGATTTGGAATCAAGAATATAATAGGGATGCAACAAATAGTGGAATTCAAGAAACTAGCTAGCAAGAAGGACAACTCAAGTGATCAGGTTGGGTAACAAATACTAATAGTGGAGTAAGTGGCAAGTGAACATGTAAGGGTATTCAACATCAAGTGACAAGTATCAAGTACAAGTGTCAAGTTGTCAAGTACAAGTATCAAGTTTCATGTATCATGTAGTCAAGTAGCAAGTAAGCATGTGTCAAGTTTAAGTTTCATGTATCAAGTCTTGTGGTTGTTACTATCTATGTAGAACTTCATGCATCCATACTTTTACTACATGGTTGCTACAGTCAATGCAATTTTGTTTAGGTCTAGTAATGGATTTTATAGGGTGGCGTACTCAGGTATCAAGTATCAAGCAAGCATGGTTCATGAATCAGAAAATAAATAACAAGTTCACGAAACAAGTTCGCGAATCCACTAACAAGTTCAAGAATCGCATAATGGGTCCAAGAATCCAACAAGTTCATGAGCCAAGTATCGGATCCATGAATCAATCAAGATACAAAAAGTTCATGAACCAAGTATTGGAAAACACGGCCCCCTTTCGAGTACGTACACTTACCTATATTGTCCACTACTATAGACTTTCCCTTAAACCTCGGCTTGTTATTTATTATTATCATCAAGCAAATATGAAAATGTGCGAAATAAGTCAAGTAAACATAATCAAGAATATGGAACAAGTCTAGACTAGATAAGATACATGTTCGAGGGTCAAAACGAATCAAAATATCAAGAACAACGAAAATCTCAAATCTGGACAGCATGACGTTGCTGTACCAAAACTGTGATTCCCGTTGCTACAAGATAGAAAATATGAATCCGTCAGAAGATCTAGAAACTAGACTTCTGCCCGGTTCTAACGCATATAATTAAGGTACATAAAAGTTGTGGTAACATGTGTCAAAGCAGCAAACTATACAACTTTTGTGTTCAACCAGAATTTGTGAATCTGAGTTTATGCATGTGAAACATGGTTGAAACATTATTAATTAATTCTGAGAAAATTAGGGAATGTTCTCTAGGGTGTCCAGCAACAGCATGCAAAATTTCAACTCAATTACTTGCTGGTAGCATAGTTAAAATAATTTGTAAACTAAAGAGGTGCAGCAGTTTTGTGAATCTCTGACTACCGACACAGCAGCAGTAAAACTATGATATCTCCTAGACCGTAACTCGAAATTCAAAAATTCTGGATGCTATTGACAACTAGACATTTAGAGATACATTTCATATTCAGGGCTCCAGTTCGGATTTTGACTTTAAAGGGATCTAAACATCAAGTAAAGTTCAGGGCAGCAACAAGTGTGAATGTACTTCATATATAAGTTGCATGATAATTGGTTATTATGAGTCTAGATTAATGTGTGATACAAATACAGATATAGTGGTTATCAAATCAGCAAGAAACATCTATTTCTCAACTCAAGGAATACAAGATCATCACATACATGGTACAACACACATCTACAAGTCTAGAGTTTCTTAGTTTCATGTGTTCAAGTGACTAGGAGATAAAATGAGTCCAAGTAGTTTGTAAATATAACAACGAAAGGGTTGTGACTCTTAAGATTATGGAATCAGCGATGAATAATTCAAGATCAACAAATGATGAGACAAGAAGGAGTCACAACTACAACTTATTTGCGGTATTTTCAATTAAATGCTTGTATTAGGACAATAAATTGTACAAGAAGAATACTTGTCTTAACGATGGTGAATCCGAACACGAACAAATACGAGATGAGAATCCCGAGAGGCAAGGCACGAGCACGGATACACGCACGCACGTACAAGACACGTGCAAACACCCACACAGCGGATCTGCTCTGGACGCCAAACAGCAAACACCACCAGATCTGATCAGATCGAGATCTGATCTTGATAGAATCTAACGGCTGGGATTCAAAGCAGCCGATCCCAGTTTCCTTCTTCTTCTCGATCGACAGACAGGGAGAGAGAGCGGGACTATGATGCGAGGCGACTGCGGCAGGGCAGAGCGATGTCGAGGTTCGACTGGGGAGCAGTCAACGACGGCAATGAAGGGAAGGCGGCGATGAACTCTGCTTTGGGTTCGAAAACAGGGGAGGAAAGTGATGGGTGCTCTCGGGCTCGAACGACGACGAAGGGGATAGAGAGGCTTTGGGGGTTGTTAGGGGGTGCACTGAGAGGGTGAGGGCAATGCAGTGGCGGCGAGGAGTGATGGGTAATGGCGGAGTGGGTTTCGGTGGCGAGATGGGTTCGGGATGTTGGAGTAATGGCAGAGAAGATGGCAATGGTGGATGGGTGATGGGGCAAGGTGATGCGGCGATGATGGGGGCGATCGGAGGTGGCAATGGGAGTGGCAACGGTGAAGGAAAAAAATGGGTGCGACGAGATGTAGGGGAAGAAGACGGAAGGGAAGAAGGGGAGGTGGCTGGTGGTTTGGGTTTAAACAGTGATATGGGTTAGGGTTAGGGTTAGGGTAGGTTTAGGGTTTAAATAGGGGGGTTTTGGGTTATTGGGTAATTAGATAGCAGGTTTGAGGGGGATCCAACTAGAGATTTAGTCAAAATTCATTAAAAATGGGGGAAAAGAGGTAGATGAGATGAAACAGTCCATTTCTTCATGAAGAATGACACAAAAGAGCAGAACGAACAATACAATTGAAATAAATATTGGCACCAAAATTGAGTTGAAACAAAAGAAATGATTTTATTCGAACTGGAACAAAAATACAGATCTCAAATTGAATACAAGAATACCAAGAATGAAAATACAGTAGAAAAATATAGATACGAGAAATAGGAGTTCCAAATCCTACCCACCTAACAAGCAGAATTTTGTCCTCGAAATTCAGACAAGTGGTACATAGGGTAATCCCCAAATGAAAAGAAAGAGCAACAACAAACAAAAACTATTGAAACAGATGAGGAAACTTCTACTGAATCTCCTCATTCAATTCCCAAGCCGACTCACCCAGCGAGTGAGAATTCTAAGCAACTCGAACTAGCTTGATGACCTTATTCTTCAACACCTTCTCACGCCTGTCCAAGATAGTGACCGACGGAATCTCACAAGACAGGGCTACACTGACAACTCCGAGTAGTCGATCACATGACTCTCATTCCTGATGTATCTTCTGAGCTGGGAGACATGAACGATGTCATGCACCCCAGATAGAGCCGGCGGCAATGCGAGTCGATAGGCCACCTTGCCTACCCGCTCTACAACATCAAAAGGCCCGATGAACCTGGGGCTTAGCTTGCCTCATCCTCCAAATCGGATAATGCCTCTCCACGGTGATACCTTAAGGAACACATGGTCTCCCACCTCAAACTCCAAGGGTCTTCTGTGGACATCTGCCCATTTCCTCTGCTTGTCTTGCACTGCTAGAAGGTGCTTCCTGATCTGAGCCACTGCATCGACAGTCTTGGTGATCAATTCCGGCCCCAACAATTTTCTCTCACCAATATTGTCCTAGCATACTGGTGACCTACACTTCCGACCATACAATGCCTCGTACAGTGCAGCTTTAAGACTGGCTTGATAGCTGTTGTTGTACGAGAACTCAACCAAGTGCAGGTGATCCTCCCAAGACCCTCCAAACTAAAGTACACAGGACCTCAACATGTCCTCTAATGTCTGAATGGTCTTCTCTGACTGTCCGTCTGTCTGAGGGTGGAAAGTTGTACTGTACTTCAACCTGCTCCCAAGACTGCTCTAAAGGCTCTCCCAAAACAGAGATCTGAACCTGGTATCCCTGTCGGATACAATGCTCACCAGAACCCCATGGAGCCTGACAATCTCCTGCATGTACCTCTCTGCGAGACTCTCGGTAGACTGACCAACTCTGAAGGGGATGAAGTGAGCACTCTTCATCAGCCTGTCGACAATCAGCCAAACGGCATTGTGACCCTTAGGACTCCTTGGCAAGGTGGTCACAAAGTCCATGGTAATATGGTCCCACTTCCACTCTGGAATGGGAAGAGGCTGGAGAAGTCTAGCGGTCCTCTGATGTTCTGCCTTTACCTACTGACAGATCAAGCACTGAGACACAAATCTGGCTACTGCTCTCTTCATGCCATGCCACCAGAAGTGGAGCTTCAAATCCCGATACATCTTGGTACCACCGGGATGTATAGAGTATGCCGACTGGTGGGCTTCCTCGAGCAATTTTTGCCTGACTTCTCTCTTTGGGACACACAGCCTAGCCCCAAAGAGAAGTGATCCATCTGAATGAATGACCATATCGGTCCTCGAACCTGCCTTAACTTCTACCCTGAACTTCTGTAACTGCTCATCACCTGCCTGTGCTTCCTTAATCTGCTCTACCAGGGACGACTACAACTGAAGCATCATACAACTCTGATCGGTGCCCGGCAAAATCTCATTCAAATCCAACCTTATCATCTGCTCAATAAGCTCCTTCTGCTGAGTCAAGAATATAACGACTAACCTCCTGCTCAACGCATCTGGCACCAAGTTCACCTTACCAGGGTGATACTGCAAACTGATGTCATAGTCGGCCATTAACTCTAACCAGTGCCTCTGTCTCATGTTCAGCTCTTTCTGAGTGAAGACATACTTGAGACTTTTATGATCAGTAAAGATTTCCACTCGGTCTCCAAGTAAGTAGTGTCTCCATAACTTCAAAGCAAAGATCACTGCTGCCAATTCCAAGTCATGAGTAGGGTAGTTCTTCTCATGAGACCTCAACTGCCTAGACACATAAGCAACAACCTGACCCTTCTGCATCAACACTGTACCTAGACCTCTGCCTGAAGCATCGCAGTGAATCACGAAACCACCTGAACCATCTGGTATAGTCACCACGGGTGCTGACGTCAAGTTGCTCTTCAACTCTGCGAAAGCTTCACTACAGGCCGCATTCCAAACAAACCTCTGATCCTTCCCTGTCAGTCTAGTCAATGGCCCAGCGATCTTCGAGAAGTCTTGGACAAACTTCTGATAATACCCTGCTAGCCTGAGAAAACTCCTCACATCTGAAACTGACTTTGGCACTGGCCAATCCTTTACGGTAGCAGTCTTGGACGGATCTACAGAGATTCCCTTACACGAGATAATATGTCCCAAGGATGTGACTTGGTCAAGCCAGAACTCGCACTTGCTGAGTTTTCCAAAGAGCTTATTCTCCCTCAGAGTCTGCAAGACTAATCTCAGATGTTCAGCATGCTCTTCCTGGTTCTGCGAATACACCAAGATATCATCTATAAAGACCACCACAAATCTGTCTAGGAACTAGGAGAAAACTCTGTTCATCAGACTCATAAACACTACTGGGGCATTCGTGACACCGAAGGGCATCACCAAGAACTCGTAATGCCCGTACCTGGTCCTAAACACAGTCTTTGGCACATCTGCTGCCTTCACCTTCACCTGATGGTACCCCGAGCGAAGGTCTAACTTCGAAAGGACTGCAGTACCGCCCAACTGATCAAACAGGTCATCAATCCTGGGTAGTGGATACCGATTCTTCACCGTGACACTATTTAGATCTCGGTAATCCATGCATAACCTGTAGCTTCCGTCCTTCTTATTGATGAATAGCACAGGAGCTCCCTACGGTGATACACTGGGCCTAATGAAACCCAAATCCAACAAAGCCTGAATCTGCACCTTCAGCTCTGCTAGCTCAATCGGTGTCATCCTGTACGGGCTCTTCGATATCAACACTGTACCCGACTGAACCTCAATGCCGAACTCCACCTCTCGATCTGGAGGTAACCCGAGCAATTCCTCTGGTAACACATCCAGGAATTCTCGCAATACAAGAGGTGCAGGCTCACAGCCTGTGTGCAACTCCATTACACAACCTTCCTCACCTGCCACCTTCTTACCATGCCCAAGAGGTGTTTCTCCAGTATGAAACTCAAACTCTGCATGCTCTGGAATCCTGAACACAACGTTCTTCGCTCGGCAATCAATAACAGCATGAGACTCCCCCAAGCAATCCATGCCGAGAATCACATCAAACCCTGAATTGCCAATCACTATCAGATCTACCTTGAAATCTGTGCCCCCAATAACCATAGGGCTCTGCTTGCACTCCCTGGAGCAAACGACAACACCACCACCCGTGGTGATGTTCCAAGCAGTCGGCATAGCACTGCACTCCAACTGATGTTGATCCACAAAGCAGGAGGAGATGAAAGAATGGGTCGCCCCGGAATTAAATAGGACATGGGCAGGATAAGAATGGACTAGAATGATACCTATGATGGAGTCAAAACATGGGAAGAGATGAATAATGCAGGATAACAGGGAATAAGAAATACTAATGCAGAAAGAACTACACAATGTATGATGCAAGATAAACAAATAAAGCAGGGAATAGATAATAAAATAATAAAACACAAATATACCTGCAACGACCTCCTCTGCGGTCTCGGCTTCCTTTGTAGTCAGGTTGAAGGCCTGACCTCTCCTCAGGGCAGCGGTCCTCTGACCGACGATCTGATGCTGAGGGGGAAGTGGCGGTCTGACCTGACCCTGAGCTGGTACCCCTGGCTAAACTGGTCCTCTGGCTGGTGGAACCAACCCCCGGTGCGGGCACTCACGCATCATGTGATCACCAGCTCTACATGTAAAGCACTGACAACCTAATGTTCTACAGTCCCTGCGCTCATGACCCGCCTTGTGACAAAAGTCACACCTCACATCCCTCCTCGGAACCGTAGGTGGGTATGGCAAGGCCCTCAGTGCTGAGGCTGGAACTGGTCTCCTGATTGGCCCTCTAGTGGGCCTAGCAGCGACAGGGTGCGGAGCGGACCGCTGAATGGCACGCTTTCGCCTACTGGTCTGTTCCTGGCTCCTGGCAGCCTCCAGGATGTCAGTATAGGATCGAAGTCTCAAAGCAGCTAGGCGATCTTGGATCTCAATGTCCAAGCCCAGTAAGAAATGACGGCCTTTGTCTTCATCATTAGCCACCATGGACGTGGCAAAGCGGCTCAGTCGGGTGAACTCCGCAGCATACTCATCTACGGTCCGATTCCCCTTATTCAAGATAGTGTCTTAGTTAAACATTGATATATCATGAATTAACAATGAAAAGTTGCATAATAAACACTATCTGACGAACCTGAGTAAGCGCGATAAATTGCCGCTCCATTTCGTTCCTAGTGACGTCGGGAAAGATCTTCGCAAGGAAGCTTTCCCTGAAGATGGCCCAGGCGATGGGGCGCTCTAGCCTTTCCATCTTAGCTCGCCACTAGATGTGGGCGAGGTCAATAAGCTGGATGCTCACGACATCCATGCGATCCACATCAGCTATTCGCACCGCAATCAATAGCTGTTCCATCCTGATGAGCCACTGCTCGACTTCCAGCGGACCTTCTGCACTTGTGAATTTGTCGGGGTGTAGCCTCATGAAGTCCTCTACATTGCCAGGTCTCGGTGACAGCACCCCAGGTGCAGGTACAAGGGGCTCTCTGTTGGTAGCTCCCAAGGCTGCCCTCATCAGTTCTGCATGTTCTCGCTGCATCTGCAACATTTGCTGCATAAGCTGCTCATTTTGTTTGCGCTGCATCTGCAATATTTGCACAATAGCGGGCTCCTCTGACTGATCACCCCCAGATTGGAAGGACGAAACATTCTTACGAGCCATAGCCTGCACAAATCCAAAACAATCAGTATCCATATTAAGTTGATAATTAATTTTTCATGCAATTTCATGGCCTGTTAAATGTTGAGTTAATCCTGACTGAGTCAAGCCTGTCTAATGTATTATTTAACTAACACATTAGCCAAACCTGGTTCTGATACCACTAAAAACCTTGTTACGCCCCGCTTCCCAAAAATACGGATTACGAGTACGTGACGAAGCCCAGCGAATGATTTTAACATCATCCATAAGTTGTAGGAACGACTCAGCATCACAACAAGAATATAACAAAATATATATACAACCACGCATGCATGAAATATTTATTAAGCAACAGAAAACAATTGAAACAAATAATAATATCCAAATAGTTTTCAAGTCTGGATCAAAGATAAAACTCGGGAACATAAGACCGTTATAAGTTTTAAGTAGCAAGAAATAAATAACTCAAAGAAAACAAATAATTTAAACATGTCTTTTCCCCATTTGAAGCCTAAAATCTCTGCTCACCAATTCGAGCAGGCAACACGTCTCCAAAGTCGGTTTAATAATTATAAAAAGGGAAAAAATAGAGAAAACAAGAGAAACGCCCTTAGTGCAAGTTAGGGCCACAAATAGTAAAAATAAGTATAAAAATTATGGAACAAAATTTGGAATCAAGGATATAATAGGGATGCAACAAGTAGTGGGAATTCAAAAAACTAGCTAGCAAGAAGGACAACTCAAGTGATCAGGTTGGGTAACAAATACTAATAGTGGAGTAAGTGTCAAGTGAACATGTAAGGGTATCCAACATCAAGTGACAAGTATCAAGTACAAGTGTCAAGTTTTCAAGTACAAGTATCAAGTTTTATGTATCATGTAGTCAAGTACCAAGTAAGCATGTGTCAAGTTTAAGTTTCATGTATCAAGTCTTGTGGTTGTTACTATCTAGGTAGCACTTCATGCATCCATACTTTTACTATATGGTTGCTACAGTCAATGCAATTTTTTTTAGTCCTAGTAATAGATTTTTTAGGGCGGCGTACTCAGATATCAAGTATCAAGTAAGCATGGTTTATGAATCGGAAAATAAATAACAAGTTCACGAAAGAAGTTCGTGAATCCACTAACAAGTTCAAGAACCGCACAATGGGTCCAAGAATCCAACAAGTTCATGAGCCATGTAATGGCTCCATGAATCAATCAAGATACAACAAGTTCATGAACCAAGTATTGGGAAATACGGGCCCACTTCCGAGTACAATTACCCATATTGTCCACTACTATGGTCTTTCCCTTAAACCCTGACTTGTTATTTATTATTATCATCAAACAAACATGAAAATATGCAAAACAAGTCAAGTAAATAATCAATAACATGGAACAAGTCTAGACTAGATAAGATACATGTTCGAGGGTCAAAACGAATCAAAATATCAAGAACAACGAAAATCTCAAATCTGGACAGTATGACGTTGTTGTACTAAAACTACGATTTTCGTTGCTACAAGATAGCAAATATGAATCCGTCAGAATATCTAGACTTCTGTCCGATTCCAACGCATACAATTAAGGTACATAAAAGTTGTGATAACATTTGTCAAAACAGCAAACTATACAACTTTTGTGTTCAGCCAGAATTTGTGAATCTGAGTTTATACATGTGAAACAGGGTTGAAACATCATTAATTAATTCTGAGAAAATTAGAAAATGTTCTCTAGGGCGTCCAACAATAGCATGCAAAATTTCAAGTCAATTACTTACTGGTAGCATAGTTAAAATAATTTGTGAACTAAAGAGGTGCAGCAGTTTTGTGAATCTCCGACTACCGACACAGCAGCAGTAAAACTGCGATATCTCCTAGACTGTAACTCGAAATTCAAAATTTCTGGATGCTATCTACAACTATACATTTAGAGCTACATTTCATATTCAGGGCTCCAGTTCAGACTTTGACTTTAAAGGGGTCGAAACAGCAAGTAAAGTTCAGGGCAGCAACAAGTGTGAATGTCTTTCATATATAAGTTGCATGATAATTGGTTATTATGAGTCTAGATTGATGTGTGATACAAATACAGATGTAGTGGTTATCAAATCAGCAAGCAATATCTATTTCTCAACTCAAGGAATGCAAGATCATCACATACATGATACAACACACATCTACAAATCTCGGGTTTCTTAGTTTCATGTGTTCAAGTGACTAGGAGATAAAATGAGTCTAAGTAGTTTGTAAATATGACAACGAAAGGGTTATGACTCTTAAGATTATGGAATTGATGATGAATAATTCAAGATCAACAAATTTTGAGACAAGGAGTCACAACTACAACCTATTTGTTGTATTTTCAATTAAATGCTTGTACTAGGACAATAAATTGTACAAGGAGAATACTTGCCTTAACTACGGTGAATCCGAACACAAACAAATACGGGATGAGAATCCTGAGAGGCGAGGAACGAGCACGGACACATGCACGCACATACGAGACACGTGCAAACACCCACACAGCGGATCTACTTTGGATCTGCTCTGGACACCAAACAGCAAACACCACCAGATCTGATCTTGATGGAATCTAACGGCTAGGATTCAAAGCAGCCGATCCCAGTTTCCTTCTTCTTCTCGATCGGCAGGCAGGGAGAGAGAGAACGGGACTGTGATGAGAGGCGACTGTGGCGGGGCGAAGCGACGTCGAGGTTCGACTGGGGAGCAGTCAACGACGGCGACGACGGCGATGAAGGGAAGGTGGCGACGAACTCTGTTTTGGGTTTGAAAACAGGGGAGGAGAGCGATGGGTGCTCTCGGGCTCGAACGACGACGAAGGGAACGAAGGGGCTTCGGGGGTTGTTAGGGGGTGCACTGAGAGGGTGAGGGTGATGCGGTGGCAGTGAGAAGTGATGGGTAATGGCGAAGTGGGTTTCGGTGGCGAGATGGGTTTGGGATGTTGGAGTAATAGTGGAGAAGACGGCGATGGTGGATGGGTGATGGGGTGAGGTGATGCGGCGATGATGGGGGCGATCGGAGGTTGGCAATGGGAGTGGCGACGATGAAGGGGAAAAATGGGTGCAACGAGATGTAGGGGAAGAAGACGGAAGGGAAGAAGGGGAGGCGGCTAGTGGTTTGGGTTTAAACAGTGATAAGGGTTAGGGTAGGTTTAGGGTTTAAATATGGGGGTTTTGGGTTATTTGGTAATTGGATAGCGGATTTGAGGGGGATCCAACTAGAGATTTAGTCAAAATTCATTAAAAATGGGGGGAAAAGAGGTAGATGAGATGAAACAGTCCATTTCTTCATGAAGAACGACACAAAAGAGCAGAACGAACAATACAATTGAAATAAATATTGGTACCAAAATTGAGTTGAAACAAAAGAAATGATTTTATTCGAACTGGAACAAAAATACAGATCTCAAATATAATACAAGAATACCAGGAATGAAAATACAGTACAAAAATACAGATACGGGAAATAGGAGTTACATCAGGTTTGGCCTGTTCGAGTTCCTACGAATCCACAAGTTCTATCTATTGCCCTCACACCAGATTCAACGGCAACACGAGTCTAGTTGTATACATTTCAAGTAAAAATGCATGTTGCCTTTGGAGGCAGCCTCTTTACCTTTCGAACCTTTCCCCGATTTACTAAGCCTAATTCTAATTGTTTTGTTCCGAAGAAATGATATCTACGAAGGCAGTTCGTCCTATTCAGATATTCACGACCAAGAGGTACTAGATTCTCTTTCGGATAGGCCGTGAAAGGAGAAGGAAGGCTCAAAATTTCTTTGAAAAATGAGTATGAGATAGCGAGTGTATTTATATACATTTCAGGTAGAAATTACATGTTCAAAATTTATCTGAAAAATGAGTATAACTACACGCTATCTGAGATAGAGAATTTATTTGAACTAGACTTTCTATCTCAGATAGCGAGTAGGTCTATTTGGTCAATAGTTTCAAAAGTGGGTAAGTTTTGTAAGTATTTTTAAAAAGTTGGTTATTTTGGAAAAAATTCCAAAAAGGACTGAGATTGAAATGTTTTCCCAAACTGTCCCACTTTTTCAAAGTTTTTCCCAAACTTCCCTACTTTTTTTAAAAATTCCCAAAACGCTCTACTCGCTTTCTGAAAAAGCAAGTTTGGCTAAATCCTCATCGCATTTTCAGATTGCGAGTCTTAGGTTTTGGTTTTGCACCTGCCTACACTCGCTTTCTCAAAAAGCGAGGGGATTTATCCCACACTCGCCTTTTAATTGGGTCTTTAGCCCCACGCTCAAAATCAGATTTCACTTTCTCTTTAATTCTCTATCTTCCTCCTCTTCTAACCTCGAAACCCTAACCCATCTCTCATCTCATTTCGGAGTTTATTTGAAGGGTTTACAAATTTAATTTCCGAAATCAGTAAACGGGGGGAAATCTGTAGCTTTTTGGGTAAATTAAGTCGAGTATAAAAAATTCATAACTCGATCTCTGTAAGGAATTTTGTGTTGGAACCTGAAAGGAAAAGTTAGATGTATATGTTAACAACTTTTTTTCCAAATTTCAGAATTTCTGGAATTTATTTGCTATTTTAAATGTATTTGTTTGTTCAATCAGGTCAGCAGGAAATCTACTGCTGTTGAGAGTGAAAGTTGAACTTTAAAAATTCATAACTCTCAATTGGTATAAAATTTTGTGATGAAATTTGAAATGTAGCATCTTGTATATATATACTATTAGTGTAACAAATTTGAGAATTGTTGGAGAACATTTGGTACTTCATTCGATCGATTGAAAACAGTGCAGCGAGAAGGGCATAACTGCTGTTTGTGTTTGAGAATGGCTGAAATTGTCCCCTGTTTGAAAAATCAAAACTCCTAGGATATTATGAGTTAGGAGCTAAACTTTTGGGTTATTGCTCTTGTATGTCTAGTTAATGAATCTAAAATTTTATAAGTATTGGACTTGTGGTTAAATAGATTTTGAATTTTGATTGGGCTATGTTCAGTTCAGTTCAGCTTTTGAGTAGTCCATAAATTTGTGTAATTCTGGATTTATGTGTTAAGAATGTGATTTCTTATATGAAATCTGATAATTATATTGTACTTTCACTATCTCAATAATGGCCTGTGGTGTTAAACCTATCTCAGACTTTACCACACTCACAATCAAATTGCAAATAATGTTAGAATCAACTTTACAGTGGTCCTGATTCAACGTGGAATTCGTACAAGTATGAGGCCTGTTTCCGCTAAATTTGGTGTGGGGGCAAACAGATAGTATTTGTGGATTCTTAGGAGAAACTGAATAGCAAACCTGTGTACCTGTTCCGTCGGAATCTGATCGTTGCACCCGCCGTACACCTGCAAAAAGTGCGAGACACCGGGGTTGTTCCCGGCGACGCACCCTCCGACGCTCAAGTCAGTAATCAAAGAAAGATTATGAAAGAGCGCAAAAACTGGAGAAAGATTGATTACCTCCTAATGGAGATGGATGGGGGGTATTTATAGGCGTCTTAGGGAACCGATTAGGAATGTAATCCCTGTGATCTGATAAGGAATATACTCTTTGTAAACAGATTGGGAATGTAATCCCTAATTCCCAGTGGAGAGATAGGCATGAATCAGGGCCGTTGATTAGGATCTAATCAGAAACCCTAATTCTATCCCTCTGGATCGGGCTTTCTGCTGGTTGAAAACCGCACCCGATTGATGTGGATCCGCTTGCAGGTTATTGGATCTTTGACTAAAAGATCTAGTACCCATCCCAGATCCATAGGTGGGTGAAATTACCGTTTTACCCCTGGACTTCAAGATTTGCGCCCAATTTGGACGATTTCGATTTAACCCCATTTTGGCCATATCACGAGCCCCCCACTCCTAAAGGCTGGATTTGATCAGTCTTTGAGGAGTAGTTCAACTGTTTTAATGGCTAGTGGAGTTGTATCGGAGTTCAAATGGAGGGTTTTGAATCTTGAAGGGGGTAGTGAGGTGATTTTTCAAGTGGATTAGGTTCTGAGTTGCTCATGAGCTCTCATGGTCATGTGGTGTTCTTGCAGGAATATCCTCTTATCTTAGCGAAGCGTCAATTCGTCGTTCGGGGGTCTTAGAAGATTGTTCTTGGCATCAATTGCTTGCTTGGGAACCAGAAGATGCTTCCCAAGCCTACAATCGCTTTTCAGGAGTTCTTCCTCATCCCTTCGAATTTTTAATTGTTTTTTCCGCGATCTCTTGGTGAACGGATTGGCCGTTTTCCTTCGTTGTGTGGGCCATAGGCTTGTTTCACTCTCCCGACCCCCTCTAGAGCTCGCTGACTAGGGGACCGAGGTCTGCAGGCGGTTCGGCGCCTTTTTCCTGAAAGGAGAGGGACCTCGGCTTGATTGTGAGCGCTGAGAGGGAGTTCGGCGAGGTCCGAGGTCCAATCTTTCCTCGTAATAGGGTCGGTGTCAAGAACGCTCGGCAGCTGGTGCCGAGGTCCATTTTTCCCCCGTAACGGGGTCGGTGTCATGAACGCTCGGCAGCTGGTGCCGAGGTCCATTTTTCCCCCATAACGGGGTCGGTGTCAAGAACGCTCGGCAGCTGGTGCCGAGGTCCATTTTTCCCCCGTAACGGGGTCGGTGTCAAGAATGCTCGGCAGCTGGTGCCGAGGTCTATTTTTCATCCGTAACGGGGTCGATGTCAAGAACGCTCGGCAGCTGGTGCCGAGGTCCATTTTTACCCCATAACGGGGTCGGTGTCAAGAACGCTCGGCAACTGGTGCCGAGGTCCATTTTTCCCCCGTAACGGGGTCGGTGTCAAGAACGCTCGGCAGCTGGTGCCGAGGTCCAAAACTTGTCGTTTTTGACGTATGAGTTGGTGGCTCCTGCGCGCCTTCTGAACTTCTGACAACTCTGACAGATGGGACGTTCATTAAATGCAGTGACCTCTGAGCTTCTGTCAGATGGGACGCTCATTAAATGCAGCGTACGGCTTGGCGATTGAGGTCGCTTTTGTCGTTTTGCATGAATGGGCCGGTAGTACAAGCCCATTATCCTCGTTTAGCGTGCCCTTCTCTATAAAACTCCACCCCCCACTCTTATTTCCCACTTCTCTTCTCTTTTGCGCAGGTGATCGCTTGTGTTTAAGCGAGTTCTTCCGGTGGTCGACGTTCGTTTTCCGGCGAAGTTTTCCGGCAGCTAACCTTTCAAGGTAATTTACACTTAGTTTATTCCATAAACTATGTCTCTTGCTTCTGTCTCCGAGTCGATCTCTTGGTCCGAGCCCTCTCTCGAAGTCGTCGAAGATTCAACTCCAACTAAAGGCAAGAAGGTGTTCGGCAAGGATTCGATAGTGGAGGATCCGAAGCGTATGGGGGAGTTCGGGAGACTGCCAGGGCCACTGACCGGGCTTCACAGAGTTCGGCAGCTTCCAGAGGATCAAGCCGAGCGAATCGTTCACGGAAGGGGAAGGTCCTTCGAGGAGAATGCAGCGAGGGAGACGACGGAGGCGGACGAGACGGTGTCGATCCTGCGTGAGGAGGACTTAGCAGTGATCCGGGATTCTTTTCAAATTCCGAAGGAGTACGAGCTCATGTTGCCGGGTCCCAGGGGTTAGGGCCAATTCGCCGCTGCCAGTGACGATGTGTTGTTGGCCGGTCGACGCCTTCATCGTCGGGGCTCGGCTGCCTCTCCATGCATTCGCCGTTACCGTGGTGAGTTGGTTCGGGGTCAGCCCTATCCAACTCATGCTGAACACATGGCGAGTGATAAATGGCCTCGTGCTTCACTGCCAAGCTGCAGGGATCGAGCCGCAGCTGAACGTGCTTCGGACACTCTATCGGCTCCATCAAGGGAACAAGTCGGAGTACCGGTATTACTTGACTCCGAGGCATGGCAGCAGGCTCGTCATATGCCCCGACTCCATCAAGCATTGGCGGGAGAAGTTTATGATAGTACGGAGTCCGGAGGCTTGGCCGATCCCCTCCGGCTGGGTAGAGGGGGTGCCGAAGAGGCCGAGGGCACTGCCAAAGCTTAGTGTTGAAGAAGAAGAGGCAGTCCGGACTCTCCTCGATCGGCCGAAGTACGATTGGAAGGAGCTCACCGAGGACGTCTTGTACAAGGGAGGGCTCTGCCGCGTAGATCCCAGTACGCGGCCTTTGTTATGCTTTGCTTTCCGTACCTTACTTCTCGCAACTTGTATTTGTATTAACCAATTTTATTTCAAATGCAGAGACGATGGACTACGATGCAGTGCTGGCTCTCAGGGTTGAGCTCGCCAGCAAGGCGCCGAAGAAGCGCAAGAGGGTCGCGACCAAGCTGCCGACCCCAAAGACTCCGAGGATCGCGACCTCGGTCGAGGAGGTGGAGACCCTCGACAGTCCGGTCGTCGCCATGGCGGGGACTTCGGCATCGGCTGCGGCCGGCAAGTTCCCCATCGCAGCAGCCCTCGGAATGACGACGCCGCCGCTGACGGCAGCAGCCGAGGAGCTCCTGACGGAGGAGCATAAAAGGATCCACATTCCGGACTGGCAAGTCCGGAAGCACGATGGATTCCTTGGCAACTCACTGGCGAGCATGCAGGTAGCATTGGTATTAAAACCCGAAACCCGGACCCGACCCGGACCCGACCCGGACCCGGCGTTGGACCGGAACCGACCCGATCTAATTTGGGTAGAGTATGGGTCCTAAATTACTACCCGTTGAAATTTCGGGTCGGGTCTGGGTCCCCTAAAATTGGACCCGACCCAGACCCAGACCCGGACCCGCAATAGAAAAATAAACAAAAAACAAAGCGGACCCGACCCGGACCCGACCCGTTACCCGTTAGATAAATATAGAGGTAAAGGTTAATCAGTGAGTGCCACTGACCTTGAGGGAAAATAAAATTTTGGTAATCTCTGGAAGCTCAAGAGAATGAACTGAAGCAAAGAAAAGTGCCTACCTGATACAATTTGTGTCAAGGGAATTGCAAAGGACTCCCTTCTAGAATATAAAAATATTGGTTTCAGATAAGATGCCCATATATTTATGGCCCTATGGAACTCACATTTCTAAATGTATGCATAGACAACATGTACAAGCAATTATAACGTTCAAAGGAAAAAACTGAACAGAATACCAAGTATTCTTTACTAGTACATGCAGAAAATGCACTTTCCTTGACAAACTGATGCAACTGAACTGCTTTGTGACTAAAGCTTCATGCAAAGAATTCACGCAACTGAAGTACACAAGTAAAAAATAATGCATTAACTAATCAACTATAACTTATGCTCGAAGTATGTAATACTGTACAAATTTTGCATTAGGAGTCAATATTACATGTCGGAGAGCTGAGAAAGTAATCATACAACATGCATGAAACAGTCTACACACAAGGTATCTAAGAGTTTGCTAGAAAGATAACAGAGAAATAAACTGGTATCTAGAAGGCGCACAAACAATATAAACGTGCTTTTGTTACATGCTTCTGTGATACATATCAGAAATATCAGACCATGTTTGTTCTAGAAATAGGTGCGAAAGAATCAGACTTGAAACAAATTAAAAATATTTCATGAACGACAAGATAGACATTTCTGCTTAAACAAAAATAGAAATATTGTGTAAAATTGTGTTATGCTTTAAAGACCCGGAACCGAACCGGACCCGTGATTAGAAATAGGACCCGGACCCGGACCCGAAAGCGAACGGGTAACATTTTTTGTGGGGAACCGGACTCGGACCCGGACCCGAATTTCATGGGTCTAAGTCCGGGTCCAGTATTTGGACCCGTCAATAACCGGGTCCGGGTCCGGGTATTGAGCTACCCTGACCCGACCCGACCCATTACCAGTGCTACATGCAGGCCATCAAGCACCTCGCCACGCCGAAGGATCGAGCCGCCATGGAGGCCGGACGAGAAGGCGACGATGTCATCGAGATCGCTCGTTCGGCAGTTTCGGTAAGTGTTGGGTTTTTGCCATTGTTGAATTTCTTTAACCATAATTTTTCTAACTCTTTCAGTCCTTCTTTCTTTGTCGCAGATTATCGTCCACTTCGGACACCTCACCGAGAGGTTGACAGCTCTGGAAAAGGAGCTAAAGCAAGAGTCCGACCAGGCTCGGAACGAGAAGGCTCGGATGTCGAATGAGCTCGACAAGCTTCGCGTCGAGCACGAAGGGAGGTCGGCGAGGATCGAGCACCTCGAGGCCGAAGTGGCGAGGTTGGAAGGTGACCTCCTTCGCCAGAAGGAGGGGGCGGCCAAGTAGTTGGCCGAAGCCGAGGAGGCCAAGGCGGCGGCAGTGAAGGCGGCAGAGGACGCGACCTTGGCGAAGGCGCAAGGGTACCTCGCCCAAAACATGGCCAAGGCTTATGCCGAAGCCATCGCCCGGGTGTCGAAGGAGTACCCCGAAGTGGACGTCTCGGGATGGAGGCTGTTCCCGGGCCACGTCGAGGGCTTCGACCCCGAATCCGAGGGGGAAGATGAAGAAGGGGAGGACGAAACCGAGACTGAGGTTGAAGTCACCAACGAGGTCCCCAGCACCGTGGTTACCCCGTTGGCGGTGGTGTCCCCCTCAGAGAAGTCGACCCCCACTCGCTCTCGTCGCCCGGAGAAAGAGGTTGCGCCTTGACTTCGCTCTTCTTTTCTTTTGTTTTTGTTCTTCTTTCTTTTCAAAATGTAACGCCTAATAGCAGACTGGCCACCACTATTTTTTGAAATGAATGAAAATTTTTTTGAAGTGTTGGAGTTCGGCTCTATATCTTTGCCTTTCCTTCTCTGCTATCGAAATTTTGTTTGAACTTCTGAAGTGTTTGACTACGGCGGTGTTTGAATTCTTGCTGTTTTTCTCGATTTCTTTTCAGCTCATGGTGGTCGCTCAAGACGTCGAGCCCACTCGCTCAGATGACAAAGCTTGAGCCGAGGCTAGCTTAGGGGCGACGAGGCTGTGCCTGGCGAGGTGCCGAGAGCGGCTCTATGTAGTCGAGCTCGGATTGCGCCGAGCCGAAAGCAAGCGGAACCATCTTCAGCTCATCCTCGGTCGGCGAGACATCGAGATTCGGCATTTGGAGAGCAGGATCGCTGAAATGACTCCCACAGGAGAGGATGAATATTTGCCGACTGCTTTCAGCAACGGGCTTAGGATTCAGTGCATTCGGCACAACTTATCTAAAATAACGGCAGAGAGGGACGACCTGCTTTCCGAGATCCGCAATCTGCAGACCGTAGAGACGGAGCTTCGGACGGAGGGAGAGGGCTTGACGGCCGATGTGGCCAAGCTGATGGCTGAACGGGATGAGCTGACAGCCGAAGCCGACGCGCTGAAGAGGGCTACGGTTGACACAAGCATCGAAGTCACTCACCTTCGTCGTCTGATAGCGAGTCGCTCAGGTGTGCCGGACTCCGCGATACCCCCTCGCTTCGAGGTCGACGTAAAGGACGACTCCTTGAGGGAGCGGATCTCCGAGTTAGAGGCGGAGGTCGCTCGCCTAAAACCGCGCTCGGGGCCAATCAACGTCAGGAGCACTTCGTGCACTCGCGCGGAAAGCGATCGGGGCATTACGTTTTACGAGATGGCGACCCGCCAGCGCATCGGCCATCCTAGTCCGGGGGACGCCCAAAGCTCTGTGGCAATTTCGTCGAGCGGAGCATCCGTCGGAGCCGCCGCTAGGAGCGGTGCCGAGGATTCGTCCCAATTTACCGGGTTGGGGTCGAGCTCCGGAGACAAGCGTCGTCTCCCTCAGGTGTCTTTGAAGCGGAACGCCCCGGCGCCAAGAAAGCGTTGAAGACCTCGTTTCTAGAAGCTTCTATATTTTAGCCTAAGTGTAATAAGTCGGCATTGTAACGCCTTGTAATCTTGCTGTGTGGAAGAGTTGCTTTGTACCGTATCCCATTTATCAATAAAATTTTGTTCACGAACTTGTGTATCCCTTGTGGTTTTGTGTAGTCTTTATGTTTGTGACTGTGTTCATCGCACCGAGGTTCCTAGGTCGGCCTCTTGCTTGTTCGCGGATCGGCGAGGTGAGCGTTCGGCTAGTGGTGCCGAGCTATGCTTCGGTCACCCAATCTTGCGGTCTCGCAAGATGAGCTGAATAGTGAGCTCGCGGAATGCGTTCAAGCTTAAGTATTTGACTTCGGATCTTTGCTAGAGTGGCTCGACGGTGGTGGGAGCAATTCCGAATGGCGAACTACTTGTAGTTCGCTTATGAGCGAACTTGCGAAGTAGAATCGAGCCAAGTGTTGGACTCCGAACCATCGTGAGGTTAGTTCAATGGTTGTGGGAGCAATTCCGAATGGCAAACTACTTCTAGCTCGCTTAGGAGCGAACTTGCGAAGTAGAATCGAGCCAAGTGTTGGACTCTGAACCATCGTTAGATTAGTCCAACGGTTGTGGGAGCAATTCCGAATGGCGAACTACTTCTAGCTCGCTTAGGAGCGAACTTGCGAAGTAGAATCGAGCCAAGTACTGGACTCCGAACCATCGTTAGATTAGTTCAACGGTTATGGGAGCAATTCCGAAAGGCGAACTACTTCTAGCTCGCTTAGGAGCGAACTTGCGAAGTAGAATCGAGCCAAGTATTGGACTCCGAACCATCGTTAGATTAGTTCAACGGTTGTGGGAGCAATTCCGAATGGAGAACTACTTCTAGCTCGCTTAGGAGCGAACTTGCAAAGTAGAATCGAGCCAAGTGTTGGACTCCGAACCATCGTTAGATTAGTTCAACGGTTGTGGGAGCAATTCCGAATGGCGAACTACTTCTAGCTCGCTTAAGAGCGAACTTGCGAAGTAGAATCGAGCCAAGTGTTGGACTCTGAACCATCGTTAGATTAGTTCAACGGTTGTGGGAACAATTCCAAATGGTGAACTACTTCTAGCTCGTTTAGGAGCGAACTTGCGAAGTAGAATCGAGCCAAGTGTTGGACTCCGAACCATCGTTAGATTAGTTCAACGGTTGTGGGAGCAATTTCGAATGGCGAACTACCTCTAGCTCGCTTAGGAGCGAACTTGCGAAGTAGAATCGAGCCAAGTATTGGACTCCGAACCATCGTTAGATTAGTTCAACGGTTGTGGGAGCAATTCCGAATGGCGAACTACCTCTAGCTCGCTTAGGAGCGAACTTGCGAAGTAGAATCGAGCCAAGTGTTGGACTCCGAACCATCGTTAGATTAGTTCAACGGTTGTGGGAGCACTTCCGAATGGCGAACTACCTCTAGCTCGCTTAGGAGTGAACTTGCGAAGTAGAATCGAGCCAAGTGTTGGACTCCGAGCCATCGTTAGATTTTTAGAGTTAAAAGCAGAGAGATGTTAACAAGAGTAAAATATGAAAAGACTTTATTCATTAATGACTAATAATCGGCTGCTTCTAAAGTTGCTAGCCGTAATTACAAGGAAAAAATGAAAGAAAATCATTACAAGTAACAGGAAAGGAACGGTTCGACATCTCGAAGTACTTAGAGAGGCATTGGTGCTCTCTCCTGGTATTTTAAGAGATGGTCGGCATTCCAAGTCCTGGGGATCTCCCTGCCTTCGAGATCTTCTAATCTGTATGTGCCGGGGCGGATTACTTTAGAAATCTTGTAAGGTCCCTCCCAATTCGGAGCGAGTTTGCTCTTCTGTCTGGGGAAAGAGATGGCTAATTTCCTGAGGACCAGGTCCCCTTCTTTGAGGTCGGTAGGACGGACTTTCTTATTGTATGCCGTCTCAATCCTTCTTCGGTAGCTTTGTTGTCGATGGCAGCTCTTTCTCGGATCTCATCTATCAGGTCTAGACTTGCTCTGAGCTCTCTGGCGTTTTGCTCTTCTTCATAAGCTATCAGACGAGGAGAGGGTATTCCGACTTCTAGGAGGATGATGGCCTCGGACCCATAGGTGAGATTGAATGGGCTCTCTCCTGTTGGGGTCCGTTTTGTGGTGCGGTAGTTCCATAGCACGTTGGGAAGCTGATCGACCCATTAGCCTTTGGAACACTTGTCTAACCTCTTCTTAATGCCGGAGAGGATCTGTCGATTAGTATTTTTGGCTTGGCCATTCGACTGAGGATGAGAGACGGAGGAGAACCGGTGTGGGATGGCAAGGTCTTCGCATAAAGCTCGGAAGGCAGCGCCGGTGAACTGTGTCCCGTTGTCTGTTATTAGGACCCTGGGGACGCCAAATCGGCAGATCATCCTTTTCCAGAAGAATTGAACGACCTTGTTCTCGATGATCGTGGCCAGGGGCTCGGCCTCTATCCATTTCGAGAAATAGTCGATTGCCACGACTAAGAACTTGAACTGTCCGGGAGCTGGCGGAAACGGCCCTAGTAAATCCATCCCCCACATTGCGAAGGGGATCGGACTTGATAGGGAAGTGAGTGGAGCTTGTGGGAGGCATCGGATGTCGGAGTACTTCTGACAGGAGCTGTATTGCCGAACATGTCGTTCGGCGTCTCGTAGGAGAGTGGGCCAGAAATATCTGTAGTTCAACACTTTGTGTGCTAGGGCTCTGGAACCCGAATATGCTCCGTCGATGCCCTCGTGAAGTTCTTGTAGGGCGTAGTCGGCTTGCCCGGGGGAGAGGCATCTCAGGTACGGCCTGCCGTCGACCTGTGTGAAGGAGCGTTTGTATAGGATGCCTTCGATCAGTGTGTAACGCTCGGCTCAGGGTTCTTACTCTTCGAGCTTCCTTGGGATCCTCGGGGAGGAGTCCGTCCCTTAAAAATTCGATGAGGGGTTTCATCCAATCGTCTTCGAGCAGGACAGGCAGCGTTTCTATGGAGTCGAGAGATTCATCCTCTATGCTTGGCTTCAGAAGGACTTCTATCAAAACGGTCTGCTCGAGACCTTGGAGGGAGGAGGAGGCTAGTTTGGAGAGGGTGTCGGCCTGAGCATTTTCTTCCTGAAGGATTCTTTGGATGAGGGCTTCTTCGAACAGTGCCATGAGGCTCTTGACTTTGGCTAAGTATTTAACCATCCTGTCATCGCGTGCTTCATACTCGCCGAGGACCTGATTGACGACTAGCTGGGAGTCGCTAAAGATCCGGAGGCGTTGCGCCCCTGCATTTCGGGCCATTCCAAGGCCGGCTATGAGTGCCTCGTATTCAGCTTTGTTGTTCGAGGCTTTGAAGTTTATACGGAGGGAGTATTGGAGGATGAAGTCATCTGGGCCTGCCAGAATGACCCCTGCGCCACTTCCCTCATTGCAAGAGGATCCGTCCACATAAACCGACCAGACGGGGGATCCCTTCACTGTTTGGTTGGACTCGGGGATGGTGCTCTCAACTATGAATTCTGCTAAGGCCTGAGCCTTGATCGCGGTCCGAGGTTGGTAAGTTATATCGTGTTGGCTCAGCTCAATAGACCACTTCATAAGGCAGCCCGAGGTCTCCGGCTTGTGGAGGACCTGCTTCAGCGGCTGGTCGGTAAGAACGACCACCGAATGGGACTAAAAATACGGGCGAAGCTTTCTCGCGGCCATCACCAGGGCATAAGCCATCTTTTCTATCTTCGGGTATTGGAGCTCGGCGTCCCGAAGCACCTTGCTCACATAGTAGATAGGCTTCTGAGCCCGGTCTTCTTCCCTCACTAAAACTGCACTGAGGGTCTGCTCGGAGGCTGCCAGGTAGAGGTAGAGGGGTTCACTAGGGACCGGTTTGCTGAGGAGAGGAGGATTGACGAGGTAAGCCTTGAGCTGGTCGAACGACTCCTGTTGCTGCTGCCCCCATTTGAAACCTTTAGCCCCTCTGACGGCCTTGAAGAAAGGGAGGCATTTCTCCCCGGACTTCAAGAGAAAGCGCCCAATGGCGGCTAAGCGGCATGTTAATCTCTGGACTTCCTTAACATTTTTGGGAGGGGCCATGTCTAATATGGCCTTGATTTTTTCAGGGTTCGCTTCAATTCCTCGTGGGCTAACCATGAAGCCGAGGAACTTCCCTGACGAGACACCGAACGCACACTTGTTCGGGTTGAGTCTCATGCTGTATTTTCTCAGAACGTCAAACACTTCTTGGAGGTCGGTCACATGATCGGCGCCTCGGATGCTCTTTACAAGCATGTCGTCAACGTATGCCTCCATATTACGGCCGATTTGAGCTTGGAAAACCTTGTTGACGAGGCGTTGGTATGTTGCTCCTGCGTTCTTCAGGCCGAAAGGCATGACCCTGTAGCAATAGAGGCCTTGGTCGGTAACGAATGATGTTTTCGGGATATCGGGGGGGAACATCCGGATCTGGTTGTAGCCTGAGAAGGCATCCATGAAGCTGAGGAGTTCATGTCCCGAGGTGGCATCAATCAGAGTGTCAATACTCGGAAGAGGGAAGGGGTCCTTGGGGCAAGCCTTGTTGAGATCGGTAAAATCAATACAAATCCTCCAAGTCCCATTGGACTTCTTCACCATTACTACATTCGACAACCACTCGGGATAGTTCACCTCTTGTATGAACCGGGCCTTTAAGAGTTTGTCCACCTCTTCTTTAATAGCCAGCTGACGCTCGGGGGCGAACTTGCGCCTCTTCTGCTGAACCAGTTTGGACCCCGGAACAACGCTCAGGTGGTGGACTAAGAGCTCTTCGGAGATTCCGGGCATATCTGCAGCTGACCAAGCGAAAAGGTCTTGGTTCCTTCGGATGCACTGTACAATGTCCGAGCATAGGACGGACGGGAGGGTCTTGCTAACAAAGAACTTGCGAGTTGGGTCCTGCTCAGAGAAGAGCACTTCCTCCAATTCGTCCACCGGCTCGGACGTTGGTCGAGCAGCATCTTGGGGGATATTCAGAGTTTCTAAGGAGAGGACTGGTCCGAGGTTAGAGGTCATGTAACACTTATGGGCCATTTTCTGATTGCCCCTTACTTCCCCTACTCCGGCCCGAGTGGGAAACTTCATTTTGAGGTGGTAGGCAGAAGGGACGGCTTCGAGGGCAGCTAGACCGGGCCGACCCAGAATGACATTGTAGGCTGCGGGGACATCTACGACCATGAAATACATCGACTCCGTTCGGGTAGTAGGAGTTTTGCCAGCGGTTACGTCGAGGGTAATCACCCCTTCAATAGTCACTGGTACTCCCGTGAACCCATGGAGCATGTAGCCGACGGGCTTGAGTCTATCTCGGGAGAGCTTTAGGCCTTTAAAAGCGGCGAGGAAGAGGATGTTAATGGAACTGCCATTATCCACTAGGATCATCTCCACTTTGAAGTTCGCCATGTGGAGGCAGATGACAAGTGCGTCACAATGAAGGGTGCGGACTCCTTCAAGATCTTCGTCTGAGAATGTGACAGGCACTCCGAGGCCTTTAGGAGGAGGTGTGGCTCGGACCGAGTTGACTTCTCTTATAAATGCCTTCCGAGAGGAGTTTGAGGAGCCCCCCATTGGGCCCCCATGAATGAGGTGGAGGACATGCTCTTCCTCGAAGTCAGGCATTTCGTCGCGCTCCGGACGCTTATTAGCCCCCCGAGGTGGGGGAGGAAGTTCGGCTCGGTCCTTTCTTACGAACCTGGTCAGCTGCCCCCTCTGGATGAGGGCTTCTATCTCATTCTTCAAGGCGCGACAATCATTGGTGTCGTGCCCGTGGTCCCGGTGATAACGACACCATTTCTCTTTATCTCTTTTCTTGGCAGGGGTGTTCATCCTCGGAGCAGGAGGTATGATTCCTTCCTTTTCAACTTCCATCAGTATGGTAGAGACATTAGTGGTGAGGGGAGTGAACTTCTCGAATCTGGGGGGAGGTCGGCGCTGGCCGGCATTATCCTTCTGGAGCTTCTTGGCTCCTTCCTCTTCTGTTCCCTTTCTCTTAAGCCCGGAGGAAGACCCCTCCCAGTTGGGTCGGTGCTCGGCTTCCTCGGCCCGAATGTACTTTTCACTGCGGAGGAGGAGGTCAGAGAAGTTCTGTGGGGGCTTCTTGGCGAGGGAGGAGCGGAGGTTGGAATTGAGGACATTAGATTGAAATGCTGCCGCAGCAACCGATTGGTCGAGGGATGCTATGGACCTGGCTTCAGCTGTGAACCTCTTCACATAGTCTCTCAACTTCTCACCCTTCTTCTGGTGGAGGTGCAGTAGTGAGATGCTGGTCTTCTCAGCTCTATGGCTACTTACGAAATGGGTGACGAAGAGGGTCTCGAACTGGTCGAAGGAGAATATTGAGGAGGGGGCAAGGCGAGAGTACCATTCTCGAGCTGGGCCCTTAAGAGTTGCGGGGAAGGTTTTGCAGAGGAGGGCATCAGAAGCTTGATGGAGGAGCATTAGGGTCTTGAAGCTTTCGATGTGATCAACGGGGTCAGTCTCCCCGGAGTAAGTCTCAAATTGGGGAGGTTTGAAGCCGATCGGCACAGGTGCATCCATTATGGTTCAGGGGAAAGGAGGTCTGCTAGGACGAAGGATTCTCCCTCTAAGTTCTTCTTCTCGGTCTAACTGGCCCAGGCGCCTCTCCATCTCATGGAGACGGCGGTATACAGCGTCGTCCCTTCAACGGTAATCAGCCGAGCCTCTAGACTCGTCTTCGTACGAGGGAGAGCGAGGGCTATGGCGACGGTAACTCCGGGAGCGATGAGGACTTGGAGTACGCCGGGAGTTGCTAGGAGCGGGAGGAGGAGATGGGGACCGTCGGCGAGGGCTTCGGACCGGAGGAGGAGAGGGGATCTTGGGTGCATTGGTGTTGGGACGGAGATTGAGAGCTTGTAGGACGGTCGCTTGGAACTGCTGGAACTCGGCACGGGTGATGGGTGCCTCATCATTCCTAGGTTGTTGCCGACCTGCAGGGGAGTGCGACCTTCTTCGGTAATGCTCGGGGGACTCTTTCCGCCCCCTTCGGATAGGGGACCTCCTGTATTCTCGGCGGCGAGGAGACCGCTCATCCGGACGGTGTTGGCGGGAGGTTCCCTCTCGGGCCCGCTTTTCATCCAGATGACGGCGAAGATCATCATCCTTCTGCCAATTGAGGACGGTATTGTGGGGACCAGAAGCTCGGGGATGATGGGAGGCCATAGAGTCCGAAGAGGCGTTGTGGATGGAGACGTGGTCCTGGTGAAGAGGTTGTTTCTGAGGGTTAGGACCCTTAGGAGGTGGCTGATTAGGAGGAGGAGGAAGGTCCTGTTGGAGCGGGTCTTCCGCTGGAGGAGGAAGTTGCCCCTGCTGTTGGGTAGGCTGGATGGGAATTTCGTGCTGCTAATCGGGGTTGGGTCCTCTGTTAGACCCTCTTGATCTGACTTTCCTAGGAGGCATGGCTGGAGAAGATCTGTTCAACGGGAAGACGGGAGGTCTCTATTCGTTAGTTTTCCACAGACGGCGCCAATCTGTTGCCGCTAAATTTGGTGTGGGGACAAATAGATAGTATTTGTGGATTCTTAGGGGAAACTGAATAGCAAACCTGTGTACCTGTTCCGTCGGAATCTGATCGTTGCACCCGCCGTACACCTGCAAAAAGTGCGAGACACCGGGGTTATTCCCAGCGACGCACCCTCCGATGCTCAAGTCAGTAATCAGAGAAAGATTATGAAAGAGCGCAAAAACTGGAGAAAGATTGATTACCTCCTAATGGAGATGGATGGGAGGTATTTATAGGCGTCTTAGGGAACCGATTAGGAATGTAATCCCCATGATCTGATAAGGAATATACTCCTTGTAAACAGATTGGGAATGTAATCCCTAATTCCCAGTGGAGAGATAGGCATGAATCAGGGCCGTTGATTAGGATCTAATCAGAAATCCTAATTCTATCCCTCTGGATCGGGCTTTCTGCTGGTTGAAAACTGCGCCCGATTGATGTGGATCCGCTTGCGGGTTATTGGATCTTTGACTAAAAGATCCAATACCCATCCCAGATCCATAGGAGGGTGAAATTACCGTTTTACCCCTGGACTTCAAGATTTGCGCCCAATTTGGACGATTCCGATTTAACCCCATTTTTGGCCATATCACGAGCCCCCCACTCCTAAAGGCTGGATTTGATCAGTCTTTGAGGAGTAGTTCAACTGTTTTAATGGCTAGTGGAGTTGTATCGGAGTTCAAATGGAGGGTTTTGAATCTTGAAGGGGGTAGTGAGGTGATTTTTCAAGTGGATTGGGCTCTGAGTTGCTCATGAGCTCTCATGGTCATATGGTGTTCTTGCAGGAATATCCTCTTATCTTCGCGAAGCGTCAATTCGTCGTTTGGGGGTCTTAGAAGATTGTTCTTAGCATCAATTGCTTGCTTGGGAACCAGAAGATGCTTCCCAAGCCTACAACCGCTTTTCAGGAGTTCTTCCTCATCCCTTCGAATTTTTAATTGTTTTTTCTGCGATCTCTTGCTGGACGGATTGGCCGTTTTCCTTCGTTGTATGGGCCACAGGCTTGTTTCACTCTCCCGACCCCCTCTAGAGCTCGCTGACTAGGGGACCGAGGTCTGCAGGCAGTTCGGTGCCTTTTTCCTGAGAGGAGAGGGATCTCGGCTTGATTGTAAGCGCTGAGAGGGAGTTCGGTGAGGTCCGAGGTCCAATCTTTCCTCATAATAGGGTCGGTGTCAAGAACGCTCGGCAGCTGGTGCCGAGGTCCATTTTTCCCTCGTAACGGGGTCGGTGTCAAGAACGCTCGGCAGCTGGTACCAAGGTCCATTTTTCCCCCGTAACGGGGTCGGTGTCAAGAACGCTCGGCAGCTGGTGCCGAGGTCCATTTTTTCCCCGTAACGGGGTCGGTGTCAAGAACGCTCGGCAGCTGGTGTCGAGGTCCATTTTCCCCCCGTAACGGGGTCGGTGTCAAGAACGCTCGGCAGCTGGTGCCGAGGTCTATTGTACGGGAAGAGGGGAGGTCTCTATTCAACGGAAAGAGGGGAGGTCTCTATTCGTTAGTTTCTCACAGACGACGCCAATCTGTTGCCGCTAAATTTGGTGTGGGGGCAAACAGATAGTATTTGTGGATTCTTAGGGGAAACTGAATAGCAAACCTATGTACCTGTTCCGTCGGAATCTGATCGTTGCACCCACCGTACACCTGCAAAAAGTGCGAGACACCGGGGTTGTTCCCGGCGGCGCACCCTCCGACGCTCAAGTCAGTAATCAGAGAAAGATTATGAAAGAGCGCAAAAACTGGAGAAAGATTGATTACTTCCTAATGGAGATGGATGGGGGGGTATTTATAGGCGTCTTAGGGAACCGATTAGGAATGTAATCCCCGTGATCTGATAAGGAATATACTCCTTGTAAACAGATTGGGAATGTAATCCCTAATTCCCAGTGGAGAGATAGGCATGAATCAGGGCCGTTGATTAGGATCTAATCAGAAACCCTAATTCTATCCCTCTGGATCGGGCTTTCTGCTGGTTGAAAACCGCGCCCGATTGATGTGGATCCGCTTGCGGGTTATTGGATCTTTGACTAAAAGATCCAGTACCCATCCCAGATCCATAGGTGGGTGAAATTACTGTTTTACCCCTGGACTTCAAGATTTGCGCCCAATTTGGACGATTCCGATTTAACCCCATTTTTGGCCATATCAAGGCCCAACTATATTCTTCACCACGAAATCTGTCCTGCCTTTTGGAACAACTGCTCGTAATCTCCAAGGGCATCCACCATCACTTACTACTGGGGGACTTTACACCATCTCCTCAATTGTACGTTTTCTAGGTGCCATTTTACGTTTAACAGTGTACAGTGATGGTGAATATTTCAATGTGATGAATTCACGATGTTTCTTGATAGAATACAGCTTCACAGCTTGCTGAATCGACTCTTTACTTACAAACTCCTGTCCAATGTACAATTTGTCTACATTGGATGAACCAGATGACTTGTGGAACTTGTTTTCCTTTAGCACCCTCTGTCATCTCCTCGGTAACATGAGCGTTAACATTGGCATAGCTATCAGTAGCTCTCTTTTCATTAGAACTGTTGTTCGTAGGATTTGTATTTGCTACATCATCATCTTCGTCCCCATCATCATTTTCTACACTCTCATCAACTTCATCGTCTGTTTCTTCCTCTTCTTCTTCATCGTCTAATAAGTCGTTGTTAATGGTAGCATTTTGAAATAATTCAAATAAAGTGTCATTTGGGACATAGTCATGAACCAAACTAGGTTGACGTGACAACTCAACTTCTGTAGAATTCGGGTTTGTTGTATTTGTGAAGGTGTCTTCATGTTGTGGGGACAGTGGGATTGCTTGTGAAGTTTGAATGGGATTAGACCTCATCTGCTGTGTCGGTACTACCCGTACGAAGCTTGAACTAGGAATATCATGTGGCTGAGCATTCAAAATTTGGATTTGCTGAATATATAACTCTAATGCAGACCAAGTACAATTGGGATCAAGTGTCCTAGCAATCATTGACTTCATAGCATTATCAGTAAAAACAGGCACTGTCATAAAATACTGACCATCTCCTCTTCCTGCTTCGTATCGAGCTAAAATTCACATTCCATTGATCTCTTTCCAAATTAGTAACTTCATAAATTTTCTCAACGAATTCTATCAATGTAATGGTACGAGGTGCCCAAACTATTTCAGGATCTACCGCACTATAACAACAACCAATCTTTGGATCACGAATTATTTCACCACCAAAGTATAACCAAATAGGAATATCGTAATCCATACCTACGTATATTTATACGAATATACGAGTTATTATCTACCAAAAAACAAAACCTATGAAAATGTACAAAATAATAGGTCAATATGCATCATACCTTCACAAGCTTATTCGAAAGGATATAGCCGTAGATATTTGGGTGGAAGAGTTGAAGTTGCTATCCTCTTCAAGTTTATCAAAATTCCAAAATTTGGATCTTTCAGAAGATGGGTTTAGGGTTTTCAGAGCGATTTTATGGGTTAATCGACGAATTTTTGTGATTATTGGATGAAAATGAAAAGAGAGATGGGTTAGGGTTTCGGGGTTAGAAGAGGAGGAAGATAGAGAATTAAAGAGAAAGTGAGATCTGATTTCAAGCATGGGAGCTAAAGACCCAATCGTGGGATAAATCCCCTCGCTTTTTTAGAAAGCGTGTGTAGGCAGGTGCAAAGCCAAAATCTAAGACTCGCTTTATGAAAAAACGATCAGGATTTAGCCAGACTCGTTTTTCCAGAAAGAGAGTAAGTTGTTTTGAAATTTTTTTTTTAAAATGGAACAGTTTGGGGGGGAAAAAAGCTGTAAAGCATTGAGATCCATGTGAGTGGGACACTGATATTGATTTTGATTTTGTGTGTGTGTGTGGGGGGGGGGGGGGGGGGGGAATGGCAAAGCCCGACTCTTGGAAGAAAGGCCACTATTCAATGTTTCATTTTTTTTGACTCTCGGAAGAAGGGCCACTATTCAATGTTTCTTTTTTTTTTCTTTAGGGAAAATATTTCAAATTTTTGTAACCATAAAACTGTGGTTTTAAGAGATTTTACAAACCACCTAAAACCTTTTTTTTTATTGTAAATTTTTATTTTAGGGTTGGTAGTTATGAATTTTGAGGGATGGATTGTTTAACTACTGTTATACTTACAAGTTACAACTTATTGCTGAGGAGTGAGGACGCGCGGTGCCAATTTAGTAGTCGGCAATGAGAAAGATGAGAAGTCAAGAATCGAGAAAGACGATGATATATTGAGATCAATGATAGAAGGTGGTTTTGTCATTATCTATTGCAACTTGGGAGTCCTGAAAAAGAAAAAGAAAAAAAACAGTGAGAGGGAGAGTGTCACGCCCCGCTTCCCAAAATACGGGAATACGAGTCCGTGACGAAGGCTCAGCGAATAATTTTAACATTATCCATAAGTTGTACCAGTCTTAACTCAACAACATGAAAGGAAATAATCACAACCACGCATAAAAACATAATCAAATAAACAGATAATAGAATAAACATGCAGTAGTCCAACATAATAACCAACAACTAGAAATAAACAACAAATACGGGTCAACAAAGCCCACGATACAAAGTTCAACAAAGTAACAATACGAATATAAAAATAAATATGGAAGAAATAATTTATTGCAAAGCAAGCTCCTGCTCCAATCATAGAAGAACTGCTCACTAATGCTTTCTGGCAATTCTCCTTGTGCACCTGTAGTTTGATCAACTAGAGTTGGGAGGAAAAATGCCCGTTAGAGCAAGTACGGACAGCAAGTAGTGAAAAGCAAAGAGTAATGGAACAAGATACATCAAGGAATATGAAGCAAGAACAAAATCAAAAGCATTAACAATGTCGATAAACAATTGTCATGATCAAGTGTACAAGTGTCAACTTAGGTTTATTAATATTTTATTATCATATCTAATACACGTACTACTGTGTCTCATACCACAGGTTTGGTACATACAAACAGTATGTGTTTTAGACATAGTGGTGGGATCTACAGAGAGTGTACTCGATGTAACAAGATAACAAGGTCACAAAATAATGTGATGACATGATAACAAGGTCACAAGATAAAGAGGTCACAAGTATTTCTCCACCTTCCATGTCAATAGTCCAAGTACACAAGAACGGTCGTACCGAGTACAGTTTCTGAGATTATCCACTACTAAGTCAACCCTCATTACCCCAACTTGTTTAATATTTTATTATGTCATTGATGATCATGTAAGTGTGTATAAGAGTGTCAAGGCAATGATAAGGATGCACCAAAATGATGCGATTCATGATAATATACACGTAATTGTGAATCTGAAAAGAGCAAACATGGCAGTACTAAAACAGAAATAACTTACAAAATACAATTCGGAATTCGATTCCATCAAATGTTCTGGAAAATAGACACATAGGGCCACAACTCATATTTATTAAGTTTTAATTGATTCTGATCATAACTATGTCAATTACCCTAATCTTTACAGTTTAAGGGTTCTAGCAGCAGCTTATAGTCAAAACTCTATGGGTGAAAATAAGGTATAAAATCAACATAAAAATCTACAAAAATTAGAAAAAGAATCCTAAGGCATGTCTACTAAGTTTCTGGAGAGTTTCATGTCATTACACTACTGTTACTATGGTGTTTCAACTGAAAGTTGTGTCAGTGTTTTACTAATTTGTAATTCTGGAAATACAGACCAGCAGTGACTAAAAGTGCAATAACTAACAGCTCACAGAACAGAATCTAGATCCGTAAGATTTTCTAAAAACTAGATTCATTAGGAAAAAATTTATTTTTATATAGTTTTGGTTGTTCTTATTGTAACAGGGTCGAAAGCTCAGTACAAAACAGAACAGGCAGCAAGAAATAATAAAAAGTCATCATATATATTCATCAAAATGGATAATCTACATGTTCTTGAATCATGGAATGCATTAACATTATATAAAACAAGTTAAGATGAATTTCAACAGTACACAAGACAAAATTATAATGTCACGATTCAGTTCATGAGATCTCAATCAACATGCATTCAAAACACCATACATTTCCTATATATGCACTTTTCTAGTCAATTTATTCATGTCGTGTGCATGCAAGCTTGGGTTTGAATCAATGAATGTTGGCACGAAGTCAATGATACTTTGGGTTAGCTCATGTAAACCCTCGATATCCCCAACGGAAGGTACACAATGCAATATTACGATAATCGAAAGAGAACTACTTGCGGAGATCAATAATCTTGAACTAGAAAAATTAAACAAGTTCAAGTGGACTTGCCTTTAGATGACGATTAGATCCGAATATGCAAAGAATAACGGGATCAGAATCCCAGCGACAGTAGCGGCGATCGCGAACCAAGCGAATCTTAATGTGATGATCACGATTGGGTACGGATCTTGATGTTGATGATCAAACAACGATTAGACGGCTGATCTTCGACTTGATGATGATCAAGATCTGATCAGACGGATCGGCGTGGATCTTGATGAGGATCAAGATCAAGGGGACACGATGATAATGATCGTGAAGATCAACGAAGATCGGACGGCTGCGATTGAATTGGCTGAAGCTTGATGGTGAGCACTAACAGCCAAACAGAGGACGGCGGTCGAAGGCTCTATTGGCTGAGATGGCAGAGGGCGGCGACTGGGGTTGTGCACGGCGGAAAGGTAGGCAACTGGGCGGCAAGCGGTTGGCTGAGGCGGGGTGAGGTGGCAGCAGGATCAACGGGTGGTCACTTGAGCGGGAGAGGCAGGATAGTGGAGGAACAGAGAGATGAAGTGGCACTCGGGGATGAGTCAGAGGTGGAGCGACGACGCTGCAGTCGTCGCGATCGAGAAGTGATGGCGACGGAGTCAAGGAGGATGAAGGTGCTGATGGCGAGGCTCAACGAAGGTGGCAAGGGTGAGGCATCGATGGAGAGACGGGGGCGAACTCGAGGTGTACAGGGGTTGCTCTGTTTTGCGCTTGAGCCAGAGGAAGGCAGCAATGGGGAGGAGTGCAGCAATGGCGAGGTGAGCGGTAGGCTCGAGGTGGCGAGGCAATGAGCGGGGGCTCACGAGGTTGTCGATGGTGGTGCGAGGAGCCGGGGAGGTGATGGAGAGGATGAAGACGGGGTGGGTTGCAGGGGTTCGCGAGGTTGGAGCGGCGTCGAGGCAGGGCGAGAGTGAGCAGGCGGTAGACGAGCGGTGAAGTAATGGCAGGGCTCGCGAAACTAACGGGCGAGAGCAGAGGAAGGCGATGGTCGACTGCGGGGGTTGCATTTCGGCAATGGCGAGGTGGGGGGTTGAAGACGAGGAGGGGCTCAGTGTTCTGCTTTGGTTGCGAAGACAATGAGGAGAGAGAGACAGTTACGGGGAGAGAAAGAATGGGGAGGGGTTTAATATATTAATAAATTATGATTATAATAATGGGGGATTGTTGTAACGCCCCGAATCCCAAATACACTGAATTCGAGATGTTCTACAGGATCTTTCCGCTTCCTTTAGTACAATTTTACAAGGAAATTTAAACTTTTCACTTTACATCAGAGTTTACATCAATATTACACTTTACATTGCACAGCGGAAGTAAAATTTTACAACAACGAAAACAAATATACAACAATATGGAGTAATCTTTAAGCATTTGTTCCTCTTTAATCTGTATCAAGCCATTTACCTGCATATAAGACTGTGGGTATGTCAGTTTATTCAACCGACGATCATTATACACGGCCATCCTCTCTATGCCGGAAATAGTATAACTTATTTTCCATATTTAGCAAACACAAACTTGTCACATTTCAAACTAAAGGGACTACCCTATTGATGTCGTGTTGTGATTGTGCACTTAGTCCTTAATGCATTTATTTATATTATATGACACTAATGCGCACTTGTTCGGATTCTATGCATCCCATACTACATAGCTCCGAGGGCAAGCCCTTAATCGTTCTTCAACTTTGTAGGGTTCAATCCCTCGTCATGACTTAATCTACTACTGTAACTACGGTAAGTATCCTAGATATTTTCTGACCTACGAACTCATGTCTAGGCGCCCTGGAGGGAATCCCATCGCTGATATGACTCATCATGCAGACATCCTGTGGTAATTCAGCTCTTACCATAGACATGACACCACCCGTAGTCTTCAAACATCCCACGAGCGTCGCCACCGGGACGGTACTTTGGAACAGTATCCTCGCCCAGACTCATCATGGGACATCCTGGGATACGCTCTCGCCGCTATCCAATGGCCCTCATACTCAATGTTTTTCTCTTACTTTCATCACGTCTTCACTATGTACTAATCCTTAATGTTATTAGAATCATGAACAAAAATCAAAGCTCTAGAGTTAGCCTCTCCACTAAACCAGACTTATTCATTTATTTAAACATGACCAACCTTGGTCTTTCCTTTCAATTTTCATTTCATTTATTTCCAAAATGCCGGGGGAGACTTAGCTACTCTTTGTTTCAATTTCAATTCACATTTCTAAAATTGAGCGTTCCAGCTCATAAGTTCATATGTTGAGTTATCATACTCACGATATTTCTATTTCCCAATCATGATTTTCAAATCATTCAATAGTCCGCAATGATACATTAGATTCAACTATTCATCATGTAACTCATGAAATATTATTTTCACATAAAAACCACATCACTAGTTATTCGACCAAGAATGAATATTTACATTCCATAATTTATCTCACATTCTCCAACGAGAATAATTCACAACACTTTTCATAATTCATTTCTATTCGTATTTCTTTTCCAATATTCCATTTTAAACCTTTTGTATAACCCAACTTTATACAAATACAAGTGTAGGACTCATAGTTCTAAAACATACTCCACTTCATGCAAATAATCCTCAATTTATTTTTCATTAACTCCCCATATTTTTAAGATAATAAATATATTTTTTCGACATTTTTTTGATCACCAAAACATTCAAAAAAATTATTTTTCCCAAACTGCCGAACCAATGATTCGAACCCAGCACCACAGAGAACACAGCCGAAGGCACAGGCCACTAGGCCGCTTGCGCCAAACGTCATGAAGAAGGCTGAGAGCCATAAGAGCTCTCGGCTGTAACAATATTTATTTTTTTTTCAAAAATACAAAAGTTTGGTGCCAGCAGTATTCGAACCAGCAACCCATGAGAAGCCGCATGACACTGTAGCAACCAAAGGCATCCCGACCACTCGAGCTATAGGCTCGGGTTGTCATAGGTACAACTCGAAATTTATTTAAAACAACTCTCTCTGTTATTGAAATATATCGATGTTCATCAAATTTTTTACTTCAACTTGCTCTTACTAATAGACTGTAAAAATTCCAGATTACTCATTTACATCATGAATTATACTCCAGTATATGAAAATCATTTTTTTCTTAAACAATTAAACATACTTTCAATAATTAACACCTTTCTACCATACAATTTTATTAATTTGATATACTATCACTATTGCATTCTTTTTCGACATTATAATTCCACAAATCTCTACACTAATTTTCTGCCATTATTCATCTCATAAATATAATGACTGCATCTTAATTTAACTGTTACAACAACATAACCAAATTCCTAACTAGCACATAATGCGACATTATCAACTACTAATCTTTGTGGATAATTTCCATGCTACTAACGAAAGTTCATTTCCACAATTCATATCCATACTTATATTGCACCCAACTTAAGTTCTAATAGTAGAATCACACACAATTTGCATGTCAACAATTCAATCAATTATAGATCATTTTTCCAATTAATTGTGCATCCTTATAATCATTTTCATGCATCATTTCCCAATTGAATCTAGCATGCATTCTTATTTAGAAATAGGAAAAATTTACCCACCTTATTGAAGAAAGTACACTAGTGATCTCCTAGACGAATGTCCTTGTAACAAAATGCTTCTCCTCCTTGTACACGCGCGCACAAGCCTCCAACCCGAGCACACCAAACCGAGAGCTCCCTCCTTTGAATAGCCGGCCTCTCCTTCTTCTTGTTGCAAGCCCAACTCCCACACCACTCAATCTTTTTAACTCACAAAAAATACTACTATATAATGCAATTTAGACTATAGGTTTGTAGAAAGTAATAGGCACAAAAATAACTAGCCATGGGAGGGGGTATTTATACTAAAATCTTGATGGAATGGATGGCTAAGATTAGAGTAGGAGTTAAGAACAAAGGGTGGAGATTTAAGGAGGAGTTACACAAACTACCCATGATGAGTAACCACCACACCATGATCCCCATCCAAAATTTGAGTTTCCCTCCAAGAAGCAACCGGCCATGCTTGGAAAAAGTGCATATTGCACGTGTACGTGTAGTGCACGTGCATGCAACTAGGCCCAAAAATTGTACATTTTATTTTATATAAAAATAAACTCTAGTTTGTATTCTACATTAGAAGTTGCAATTTAAAATAAATTTAGTTTATGGACCAAAATAATTATTTTAAAATAAAATAAATGAATTACATTTTGGGCTTTTTAAAAGAAAAGGTTTTTTAAAAGAAAGGGCTTTTCATCCATTTAAAAAAAGGGCTTTTGTATAAATTAATTAAAAGCACATATTAAAATATATCTTTACCCAACTTGATGAAATATGTATCAAAAATATTGCACATGCACACTACGTGCAAATAAATGTACTTTTTCATTAAATGAAAAATCAAGGCATTACAATTGTGGAGATATGGGGAATCATGAGGAGTAATTCTAGGGGATATGGGGAGGTGTGCAGTTGAGGTAGATCTGGTCAAAAACAGATTAGGGGGAGAGTTGGGTTATTTGGTTGATTAGGATTCGGGTTGGGATCCAATAGATTAGGATTCGGGTTGGGATCCAATAGATATGGATTTGGGTTAGAATCCAATAGGAGATGGGCTAAAATTTGAGCTTCAAATTAAACAATTAAATAATACAAGATAAATCAAAATCAATGGGCTTTAACGATAATAATAATATTAATAGTAATAACAATGAGCTTTACAAAAATAATAATAATAAGAATAATGACAATAAAAATAATAAGAACAATTATGGTAACAACATCAATAATAATAATAATAACAACAACAATAATAATACTAATAACAATAACAACAAATATTAATAATAAAAGTAGTAGTAATAATAATAATAATAATAATAATAATAATAATAATAATAATAACAACAGTAATAGTAATAATACCGATAATAATAATAGTAATAACAATAATACTCATAGTAATAATAATAATGATATGTATCAGAATAGGATTTGAGATTAACAAGTTCATTAAAATCCAAACAATAATAATATAATATATAAATAGTCGATCAATTATAATTAGAAAATACATCGTTATTCAAAATAAATGTAATCGTCGATTATAAAACAAAGAGCCTTTTCACTCCCATCGCTATCCTATCCAAGACAATAAAAGCTGAAAGTAACCATTGGCATCACACAGAATTTTCTTTATGGGCAATAATATCATGGACTTAGTTGTGCGCCCGTAATTCTGAATTTTGAGAAGCGGGACGTGACATTCTCCCCGGGTCTATCTCGCATAATCTTTTTTCTTACATTTTACTAAGTGTACCTCGATGATCTCGTGTAGGCGACCATTCATGGGGTCAAGCTGAAGCGAAGGTGGGATCGGCTTCTTCGACAAGCACAGCCCGCAGAGGCAGAATTCCTTTCGCGGGCTGGGAGCCTTGAAGGGCGCATAGGCTAGTTGAAGGCAGACCTGGCCAAGGAGAAGGAAGCTCGAGCGGAGCTCTCAAAGGAAAAGGGTCAGTTGATCTCCGAGAAAGTGGCTTGGCGGGTGGAGGAGGCAAAATTAAAAAGGGTATACCGAGGGGGCTAGCTGAAATTTTCTAACATTATGTCTGTTTGATTGTTTAGTTGAGTTTCTAATTTGGTTAATGATAGTGAGATGACCACAAAGAGTGTTGGAATTGTGTTGAAAATATGGAAATGAACCATATATGTGTACAGGAAAATTTGTAGCTGCAGGTTGAACTTGGAAATGTCTTAACTACACTCGCTAATGGAGATATCGAGTGTCGTTTTTTTTTTTTGAAATCACACTGTCAACTCTTATTTCTTCTTCCTCAAATACTCTGGAAAAATAAAAAACATACACTCGCTATCTGCGATAGCGAGGCCTACAGCGAGTGTCATTTGAGTTTTTTTTTTTAATCGGACTCTCAACTCTCACATCCTCTTCCTCAAAAGTCCCTAGAAAAAAAAAATAAATAAATAAAAAGCATACACTCACTCTCTTAGATAGCGAGCGTAATTATGCGTAATTATTCTACACTCTCTATCTCAGATGGTGACTGTGTGCGTAGAGATTTTTACCAAGACTTTTAAGTATTGTGGAAATTTTATCAATACCAAACTCGTTGTCTGAGATAGCGGGCCTCTTTAAACTAAACTCCCTATCTCAGATAGCGAGTACAGTTATGACATTTTCAAGTTCAACCTCCAGCTACAAATTTCCTTGTATACATATATGGTTCATTTTCATATTTTTTACACAATTCCAAAACTCTTTGTGATCATCTCACTTTCATTAACCAAATTAGAAACTTAACCAAACAATCAAACATACATAATGTTAGAAAATGAGTGTTTTACACCATTATACGAACTAGTTTATTGTCACTGTCATTCTCATTCTGCTTCGGGTCTTCGTTATGAGTCATTTAATTTATTATATCCTTGATTCACATCGGCATGTTACTTCACCTCTTCATCATCATTCTCGTTCATAGGGTGATCATACAGTTTATTGTCACTGTCATTCTGATTTCCTTGTAAAGCCAATAGATAAATCAAACTTGAGTAGATAGAAGCCAAATCATCAATGAACTCGTTCAAACATTCAAACTATAATTTCCCCCCAATAATAATAATAATATTACATCGATCAATATGTAACGATAAAGAAGGGGAAGGAAACATGTATATATTCCAATTGTTTACCCAAATTTACATGTAGGTCATGTATAACCAAAAAAGAAAGGTAAATCGACGGTAAATGAACAAGACGGCACAATCAACTATCTAGCAGAATTGAATTATGAACCCATTGCATCCTTTGCCCGACCTCACAAACCCACCAGCTACCACCTCCAAATTTACCTGACATGCAACGGCATTAGTCTTCAAGAATCAGCCGCCTCCAGATTTGAGTGTATTGCTAAGCCTGAACAAGATTTATGACAAAGCAAGTTTAAAAAACAAGTACAGGAAAGGCAAACGTTTGATATAGAGAAAAAAAAACAGGGTCGAAACCAGAGAATAAGCTCCATAAGCTATAACAAATCCATTATTTTTAAGATCTAGCTCTGGATTTTAGGTGTAGTTAATAAAACAGAACGAAAAGGAAAATCTTATATTAACCGCCAAACAGAACATGTAATTTGAATGACTTCATAAATCTACTATTTTAATGGGAGAGTTTGTCAATAAACAAACACGTGTATTGTAACCAAACAAACATGTACAATATACATGCATAACTAATATGAAAGATATCTTAAGTTCGATGCAGAATTTTTTTTAAATATATATATTTATAAAGACGTGCATTGCACGTGTGAATTACTAGTTATTTTATTATTCCAAATTCACACTATTATCTAAATAAATACAAACATTATTAATCCCCAAAAAGAGAAGGCAAAAGAAAAGGAACATGATAAACAAAGTCAACCGAACAAAGAAAAGTAGAAACGAAGAAGTAACTGCAGTAAAGCTTTTGCACCCTGAAAATTTCAGTTAACAAACAAACCGCAAGACCATTGTATATAATTAAATCTGTGTAACGAATTAACTGAGCTTACCAATCCAACCCCTCAAACAGCCCTTCTCCTTTAATAGCTGAAGTTTTATAGATGGACCATTGGCGGTTTTTTAACTTATGAAGTTCTAATGCCTCAGTTATTGCAGCAGAATCAATTGCACCAGGGAGATCCTGCAATGAGATTCAGTATAAAATAGTGTACAAAGTGACTTCTCAATGATCTAAAGACCAATGTTGCTATCAACAATTGACGAATTACAGGGGGGGAAATTAATTTAGTATATAAGCACTCAGTTGGAAATACAATGCAAAGCACTAAACACGTTCACGTCGACAATAAAGTTTTATTATAGGATGATTTTAGTGGCAGGATAATCATTTTCACCTGCTTGTTTGCATAGATGAGGACAACTGCACCTTTTAGCTCTTCCTCCTGTTAACATAAGAACAAGCCATCAGAGAGATATTTACATTATGGAAGTACAGAAATATAGAAGATGGGTTTTTTGTCATTATGGTTTTTTTCTTCCTTCTTTTCTTTTGAAACTGCTACATTAGAGCATCCACTATTGTTGCTGTTAGAATCTGCATATTTGAGATTTGGCAAATAGCAATGAACGGAAAGCGCAGCTATCGTTTAGAGTCAAATATGGCAGATAAAAAATAATAAAATATTCAGACGGAAGATCATCCTCCGTCTAACTCTTTCTTCTATTTTTTTAATATTAAAAAATTGCAAGACGGAAAATCATCTTCTGTTTGACAAATTATTTTTTTAACTTACTTTTTGGCTGGACGGAAGAAGATCTTCCGTCCAAGCCTTTTTTTTTAAAAATAAATTTAAATAATGGCATTTTCGTAATTCTTTAATGCAGTTTCGTAATTTTGAGAAGATTTTTTTTTGCACAGATCTTACGGCCGAGCTTTTTTTTTTAAAATTTTAATGGCATTTTTTAATTTTTTTGTAATTAGCATTTTCGTAATTTTTGATTATTTTTTTCTATTCTTTTCTTTTTTTAATCAATTTTAAGTTGGCGGACAGAAGATCTTCTTACGTCCATCATCTTTTAATATTAAAAAATTCACAGACGAAACATCTTCTTCCGCCTTCTATATTTTGGCAATTGCTAAAAGCCATGCTATGTTTAGCAGTGCACCGTTCATTGAACTGCCAAAAAATGGGTTTTTAGCAAACGATAGTGGGGGTAGAAATTGCCAAAAAATGCATATTTTGAGTTTTAGCAAACGATAAAGGATTCTCTTAGAGCATCCACAATGGTGTTGGCTATAAAATGGCAAAATGGCAAAACGAGAAATAGTAATTTTGAAAATCGCTACATTGGTTCATTTGCCAAAATTTGAGAAAGAATTTTTTTTATGAGGCGGAACATGTTACGTCCAAGAGGTATTTTTGTAATTTTTTGAAAAATTAAAATAGTGTTACGTATTAAATAGTCATTAGTTAATTAATTACTGATTAAAATAATACTAAATCATGATTAAATTAGCACCAAACCTAATTAATTAGTGTTAAAAGGGACATTGGCCTCAAATGGGACATGTTGTCCCGTTTGAAAAAAAAAATGAGAACGGACGGGACATGATGAATTTTCTCTTTTTTTTTTTTGTTTTTTTTTGTCTTTTGGGACGGAACATGCAGTTCCTCCAATTCCGTATGATACTTTAAAAAAAAAAAAAAAACGGACGAAACAACTTGTTTCGTCCAATCCTATTTAAAATAATAATAATAATAATAGGGACAGAACAACATGTTTTGTCCTCTATATTTTGAGAATGAGCAAACTGTTTCTCAAATATGAGAAGTTACTATTGCAACTTTCTCAAAAAATGGCAAAATGAGAAACCAATGTGGATGATTTTTTGCTAAAATATGGTAAAATGGAAAATTTAGCAAACCATTGTGGATGCTCTTAGAAGCAAGACTGCTCTGATCAAAGCTTAACGTTAATAATCTAAATTTTAAGGTATAGCTGTGTAATATTTTATTTACTGACACTATATTAACATCCTGCACAAGAAGTTTATAATATTTGGATTACATTAATTATCACATGGATGCACAAATAGTTATACCTCTACTCATTTTGTCTGACTGCCTATAGCTAAAAACACAACAACAATAATCGTTTTATTTATTTAACTAGTGCATAAACAATAGAGGGTTCTCCAATTTTGGAAGAGTAACTTTGGTATCGGGGTTTCTAATCCTGATCCTGTGAGCTTCAACACTCTTCCTAATGTAAACTTAACCCTAGGTAGAGAATTTCTAAGAATATTAAAAAATTAAGTTTACCAACATGTTATGCCGATTAAGTTAGAAATTAAAGCTACTAATTGGTTTGATGGATTTTCAAGAATTGAAACAAGATTAACAAGCCCAATTAAAGATCTACGTCTAACAATCAACAATTATACTTACGCGTTCTTAGCAAGTAACATATTCAATAAAGATTCGTACTCTAATTGGCAAGTGGAAAAACACACATTCAATATTTATGGATGACAGATAATTCATAAGAATTTCTAAAGATAACAAATAGTATCACAAATAATTGAAAACTGGAAAGAAGTTACCGGATTCGAAGAAAGTATCGCGGTGGTAAGGAGGTTGCCGATGGTGGTGCATTGGTTTGAGCAAGAAGAGGCGATCAGGGTCGTAGCAAGCGGAGGAGATGAGGACAGTGAGGGGCTACGGGGGTATAGCAACGAAAGAGGAAGAAGGGGTTGCGGGCGGTGGTGGTGTAGAGGCGTCGCAGCGAAGGGGGGAAAGGAGGCGTGGTTAGAGGTGGTGGCATAGAGTAGCGGAGGCAGGCGCCCTGCGGGATCGCGGGCAACAGCGGCGGAGCTGACAGGAGGAGTTCGACGACGGCGCGCGGGGGGATGGGAGGTCAACGACTGTAACGTCCCGAATTCCAAACACAAGTAATTCGTAGCAAATACAAGATCTTTTACTTCAACTTCGTACAAATTTAAGGGAATTTAAAACTTTTATTCCTAATATGTTCTTTACAACAGCACAGCGGAATTAAATGAATACAATATAATCTACAATAATGAAAATCCTTCAATCTTGTAATCAACTCATTATAGTGACTTCAAGCCCATGCCAAGTCCAATCCTGCATCTAGAAAACTGTGGATACGTCAGTTGCATACAACTGACGCAATGCTATAATACAACGATTCTTCTATTTTAGCAAACACAAACTTGAATGCAAACAGAAAAAGTGACTATCCTAGCCGTGCTAGGGTATGATATGACTTAATGCCTAATGCAGACATTACACTACGATGACACTAATGCATACTTGTTCGGATTCTATGCATTCCATACTACATAGGTCCGAGGGCAAGCCCTTACCCACTCCACATTATAGGGTTCAATCCCTCGCCATGAAGTCCTACTCGGTAACAAAACAAGGTTCAGATCCTACAAGTATGGACTCCAGCCCCGGAGTACACCGCCCGACTATACAGAATCCACCTCATGCGGACATCCCACAAGTGCCGCTCTAGCCCCGGAATATCAGAGATCTGCCTTCCATCCACCCGACTATTCATGATCCTAGAGTACACCGCTTGATCATTCATAATTCTGGATTTAATTGAGGTTCGTCTCGTTCCGCATCACAGTCTCGAAGTACACCGCCCGATCGGATGCAGGGCAATTACAGTCCCGGAGTACACCGCCCAACTGAATCTATAGGCCCGGAGTACAACGCCTGAATATATAGAAACGCCCCACTTATGTTTGCCCAGGTTTCATCACATCTTCTAGTGTTTATCCTTAAGTTTAAATTGTAGTTATTAAGACCTAGAACTAGCTTACCCACCGGGCTTAAACCAACACACTGAGAATGTTAGCCCACACTGGCTACTTCTGAAAGAGAACGTTAACCCACATTGGTAACTTCTCAAATTCTATTTGTCACAACTGCCGGCATTATGGGTTTCACTTAGCCTCTAGAATCTACTCATTTCATGTGCACAACAACCTGAGTTTTTCATACCCTCTTTATTCACATTTTTCATTCATCCACATATCCAATTATTCCCTTGTTCACACAACTCAGTTATTTGTATAACTAGTTTCAAAGTCTTATTCAACAATTTCAAATCAATATTCTCTATGGAAAATAGATGGTTTATTCACCCCCTTCTAATATGATTCTAAATGAAGTTGTAGTTACATTCAATAGGTTCTTTTTCTAAACAATATAATGTTCACTTCCAAATTTACTCTTTAACAACTCGAATTAACTCTAGATCAAGTTCAATCCAAAAGATAAAACCTTTAAAATACCTCTAGTAAAAAATGATCAAGGTTTCCTTCTTACTCAAAATGTAAATTAGTATTTATTTAGTTCCAAACTCCATTTTTATATTCAACGCAATCCCCACATTTTCTCCTTAATTCACATATTAAACCTCATAATACAACTCTTGACAAAATAATTAAAAGTCTCTTAATTTCTCATAAGGTACATCTTACTAATATTCCAATTTTAAATCCAATTTTATGCGTTGTAAAAATTTTAGGACAACTAGATAAAAGGCATCAACCCAATGCCGAGGGGTATCATCCGAGACCTTAGACTTGGCCTCAGTCCCTGCTCAAACTTCCGTGCCTTCTTGGCATCGTCAATCACCAATTCTGGTGCATACCTCGAGAGCTGAGTGAACTTCGTCTCATACCTCTAACTGACAAGCTTCCCTGTTGCAGGCTCAGGAACTCCATGGTCTTTTTCTCCTGCACATCCATCGGGAAGTAGTGGCTGTGGAACTCTGATAAATGGAATAAATGCTACTGTTTTGTTTGATACTAGATAGTCCCACACTTTTGTCAACTAAATTTGCTAAACGGTTGGGAGCTGAACCGAAAATTTTCTCTGGCAAGGTTCTGGCAGTAGCTACTCCTTTAGTAGAAACATTGACTACTGATCGGTACTATGCTGGTTGTGACCTCGAGATCGGAGGAAAAGTCTTTGGAATCGATCTCATAAAGTTGGCAGTCTTGGGGGTCGATATAATCATTGGCATAAACTGGATGTTGATCTACAATGCCAGTATCGAATGCAGAGCAAGGAAGTCATGGTGAAGGCATCGGGAGGACCAGTAGTAACATTTCAGGGAAAGAGAAAGTGCTAGAGGTAAACCTGGTTCGTAGTTGCGAGAGATCGACTTGCTAGGGTTCGTGGCTAAGGATACGCCCGGTAAATCCACTAAGGTGGGCAAGGGGTAGGCCGGTAAGGTCCAATATCCTGAGGGTGCAACTCTTCGGTGACTACGCATTGGAGTATATTCATTGGGTCAGGTTGCATGGCATGAGATATAAACCACATGATGAGTACGTTAAGGGTTTGCCCTCGGATCTACGTAGTATGGGTTGCATAAAATCCGAACAAGTTTGGATTAGTGTCATCGTAGTGTAAACATTTGCATTAGGCATTAAGTCATATCATATACTGACATGTTTAGAATAGTTACTTTTTATACTTTATTGTGCATTCAAGTTTGTGTTTGCTAAAGTAGGAGAATCGCTGTATTATAGCATTGCGTCAGTTGTATGCAACTGACGTGCCCACAGTTTTCCAGTGCATGACTTAGATTAGCAAAAAGCGTAAAGATGAATTGATGCTGATGATTATTTCCAGATTAAAGTAGTTGAATATTAGAGTTGTATATTTTGTTGTAACTTACCACTGCATATTTTTGTAACAAACATTGTGTAATGAAACAGATTCAAATTCCTTGTAAAATTTGTACGAAGTTGAAGTAAAAGATTCTGTTTTTGCTACGAATTACCTGTGTTTGGAATTCAGGGCGTTACAGGGTAGAATTCGGGACCCCTTGCTCTGATACCAAATTGTAACGCCCCGAATTGAATATTCGAGTTGTATATTTTGTTGTAACTTCCGCTGTGTATTTTTGTAACAAACATTATGTAATGAAAAAGTTTTAAATTCCTTATAAAATATGTACGAAGTTGAAGTAAAAGACTATTTTTGCTACGAATTACCTGTGTTTGGAATTCGGGGCGTTACAAGTTGGAATTCGAGGGCCCTTGCTCTTATACCAAACTGTAACGCCCCGAATTCCATTTACATGTAATTCGTAGCACAACAGGATCTTTTACTTCAAATTCGTACAAAAATACAAGAAAATTTAAAACTTTTCATTATACAACATTGTTCTGTTACAAAATACACAGCGGAAGTTACAACAAAGAAATATACTTTAACATTTAATAATTTTAATCTTGAAGTAATCATCAGCATCAATTCATCTTTATGCATTTTGCTAATCCAAGTCCTGCACTGAAAACTGTGGACACGTCAGTTGTATACAACTGATGCAATGCTATAATACAGTGATTCTTACTTTAGCAAACACAAACTTGAATGCACAATAAAGTGAGAAAAGTGACTATCCTAAACATGTCAGTATATGATATGACTTAATGCCTAATACAGATGTTTACACTACGATGACACTAATGCATACTTGTTTGGATTCTATGCATCTCATACTTGAATGTACAATAAAGTGGGAAAAGTGACAATCCTAAACATGTCAGTGTATGATATGACTTAATGCCTAATGCAGATGTTTACACTACGATGACACTAATGCATACTTGTTCGGATTCTATGTATCTCATACTACATAGGTGCGAGGGCAAGCCCTTACGTACTCCTCATTATAGGATTTAATCCCTCGCCATGCAAAACCTATTACGTTAACAAAAGCAAGGTTTAGACATTCCACGAGTACGGATTCCAGTCCCAGAGTCCACCGTCAAACCTTACAAAATTCTCATCGTGCGAACATCCCACATGTGCCCCTCTAGTCCCGATATACGCATATACATTGGAGTTCGGCCTTCCATCCGCCCGACTATTCATGATCTTGGAGTCCACCGTCAAATCAATCATAGTCCTGGATTTAATTAAAGCTCGTCTCACATCGCAAGCAACCACAGTCCCAAAGTCCACCGTCAAAGTGGGTCTATGGTCCTGGAGTCCACCGTCAGACTATATAGAGGTGCCTCACTTACGTTTGCCCAAGTTTCATCACATCTTCTCCTAGTGCCTATCCTTAAGTTAAATAATGAATAATAATACCACCTAGAGCTAGCTTACCCTCCTACCGGTCTTAAACAATATACCGGGAACGATAGCCCATATTGGCCACTTCTCAAATTCAGTAATCACTTTCATCACTTTGCCGGTACCTGGGTCTCACTTAGCCTCTAGAATCAACATCTTTCATGTTCAACATTATAGGGTATCCATACCCTCATTATTCACATTTTCAAATTTCATTCATTCACATCTTTTAACTGATTTTATCCATTTTCTTATTTATCAATCATGAAGTAAGTAATTTCTTGGTTAACCAGCCAAACTATTCACTTTAATAATTCACAATGTTCTGTCGATTAAAATAACATTTTTCATGTTTATCTATACATCAAGTATATTTCTAAATACAAAAGTTCTTTCAGATTAAAACACCATTTCTTAAAACAAGACTCTAAAATTAATCTCCAGGAATTCCTTATTTCCTCCTCATAATTATGCTTTGACCTTATTATATGTCAACTCTTAAGATCTTTAATCGTATACATTTTCTTTTAAAACTTGAATTCAAAACTTATCTAATACATGAATATGACTTTTAAATTCTCAAAACATCTCTTAGAATAATGTGAAATAATTTTCAAGTGTTCTAATAATATTCTATAATATTTCTATGAAGTTTCCCAATTTTTAAAACTTGAAAATCATAAGATAAAAATAAAACCCCAAAAGGGGTGCAACCAGACGCGAACCAGGGCCAACAGCGCCCAAGACCGCAAGCCCCCAACCATTAGGCCAACTCGCGGTTGGTGAATAAAAGTCCACTGAGTTACTTTTGTAACCCAGAATGCCAACTCAAAAATTTCCAAAAAATTAAAAGAGCCAGAAGCCTCCCAGGCTCGAACCCGCGACCAAACACACGCGCGACATGTGGCAGCACCAGGCGCGTTGGCGCCAGCGCTAGCCACAAGAGCCAAACGCTTAACTGATAGTATAGGTGTTTTAAATCTTTTAACCCAACTCTCTGATTTCATCTCATTTTTAACTCTTTCAATTATTCTCGATTTCTAATCTTTTCTCTCAATTTAATTGTTCATAAAATACATTCCTAAGTTTCCAGAAATGATTTATCATAATTTTATCCTATATTAGACTGAAATTATACACATATTTTAAATAGCAATTTGTGAAAACCTTCATAAACATATACTTTTATTAATCATCAAGGCTACCATTTTATAACCACTAACATGAACATATTTTCTTTTAGCAATTGTATGGAGAATTCCCATCTCCCTATTTAATTATAATCATCCCCAATATTTACACAATTTGTTATGCATAAGTTAACAACTTTATGTATATACACAATTTATATAATCTAATCATGGCATAATACTATGTGCCTAACAATACTACACATGCTTTCAATAAAATTTCAATTTGATAACATATCTTTCTACAATAAAACTTTCAACTAGCATGCATTAATTCTCATATTTCATTACTAAAAATTCTAGATAACAACACAACATGCATCACAAAATTAACTAAAGAACTCATGTCAATTGTCTATTTCAAGCATAATCTACCTACACATGCATTCTACATTAATCTAGAAAGTAAAAGAGACACACCTCTTTCTTGATGCAAATTGTAAATAGAAGTGAGTTGATTTATATTTGTGTTGCTCTATACACTGGTGTCTTCTCCTCCCTTTCCCTATAAGATGGCTGATAACCAAGACCCAGTTGAGGAAGTATAATGGTTTTTTGAAGACCCTGAAGAAGAAGAAGAGCCCGAAGAACCTGAAGAAGGGGGAGACCTGCCCAAATCTCAGGAGATCACTCCACCTCCACTTGTTCCCCAGATGAATCCTCGGACGAAGAGTCAGTTCGAGACAAGAAGGACCACATTATCGCTTCTCTCCGGGAGCAATTGATCATTCATAAGTGGAGAGTAAACCACTTGGAAGCTCATCATGCGGAGGACAAGCAGAACATCGCAGCTCTCAGCGAGTGTGGGAACTGGAGAAGATTTGACATAGGAATGCGCGGCATTTCACCCAGCTAGACAACAAGACTCGTTGGATTAAGCAAGAATGCCGTCAAAGATGCAAGGAGATGCAGAAAGAAATAGATGAACTATGAGGAGAGCTCAGAAAAGCTAAGAAGAACTGTAGGATCTAGACTGCTTTATATTTGGAAATTTCTGGTGTTTTATGTATGGATGTATGGACAAGTTTTATTTCTGAATGTATAAAGTTTATTTTGGAAATAAATAAATTATGTTGGAAGAAAGTCTATGTTGTTGCTGTTTTTTTGGTGATCAATGAAGTTTTATGACCCAGATATGGCCGGACGAAGAACTCGAAATAGTGAGGGATCCAGCGACAAAGGCAATCGCCTAGATCTGGAGACAGAATTGGCTTGGGTGTACCAAACTCTCAACACCTTTGCCGCAAGTGTGAACCGAAACACCACGGCGGGGCAAGCAATGCAAGTCCCGGAGGCTATTAAATTGGTGGAATCATTCAAGCGAATGAAACCACCTGTTTTCGAGGGCAAGGTGGGTCCTGATGGTGAAGATGATTGGATCCAACAGATAACAATAGTGTTCGAGGTCTTGGAGACTCCAGAGGCTAGCAAGGTGAAGCTGGCGACCATTCAATTGGAAAAGAATGCCGGGGTTTGGTGGCAATCCATGAAGCGAACAGTGGGAGATGAACCTATTACCTGGGAAGACTTTCTGGAAGAGTTCCACAGCCATTATTTCCTGATGGATGTGCAGGAGAAAAAGGCAATGGAGTTCCTGAGCCTGCAACAGGGGAGCTTGTCAGTTTGGGAGTATGTGACGAAGTTCACTCAGCTCTCGAGGTATGCACCAGAGTTAGTAATTGGCGAGGCTAAGAAGGCGCAGAAGTTTGAGCAGGCGTTGAAGCCAAGTCTGAGGTCTCGGATGATACCCCTCGGTATCAAGAAATTTGATAAACTAGTTCGGAGGGCTGCAGCCACAGAAGCTGACATGGAGCAGCATCAGTTGGTACAGAACAAGAAGAACAACTGGAGTGCTGGCAAGAGGCCCGCAACATCAAGCAACTTCAGGGGACAGCCCCCAGCACAAAGGTTCAAACCTACCAGGGCAAATGTTGTTGCTGTAAGTGGATGGTTAAGCACTTGCTACAGATGTAGAGAGACGAGCCACATTGTAACTGGGTGTCCTAAACCGCAGAGGGTCAGGACTTGCTATCACTGTGTCAAGTTGGGCCATATCAAGCCAAATTGCCCTCAATTCCAGCGGCGATGGCCGAATCAGAAGCAGGTCGAACCAGGGAAGAAACCATACCGGCAAGAGCTAGTATTCGCTCTGACTGCAGAAGATGCAGAAGATGCTGACAATGTCATCACCGGTAAGGGAGCATCGGAATAGAGTTTTATTGCTGTTATTTCCAATTTGTATTAGAAGAGTGTTATGTACTGTTACCGCTAAATCTGGTGTAGGGGCAAACAGATAGTATTTGTGGATTCTTGAAAAACTTGAATAGCAAACCTGAAACCTGTTCCGCCGGAGTTTGACCGTTGACTCCCGCCGTTCACCTGCAAAAAGTGCGAGACACCGGGGTTGATCCCGGCGACGCACCCTCCGACGCTCAAGTCAGTAATCAAGAATGATTATGAAAGAGCGTAAATTGGCAAAAGATTGATTACCTCATAACGGTGGTGGATGGGGGTATTTATAGCCGCCTTAGGGATCAGATTAGGAATGTAATCCCTGTGATCTGATAAGAAATGTAATCCCCGTAATCAGATAAGGAATGTAATCCTTAATTCCCAGTGAAAAGATAGATGTGAATCAGGACCGTTGATTAGGATTAATCAGAGACCCTAATTTTATCCTGCTGGACCGAATTTGCTGCGGGTCGGAACCCACACCCAGTTGGAAATGGATCCGTTCGTGAGTTAATGGATCTTTGAGAAGGAGACCCAGTACCCGCTTCGGACCCATTTGTAGGTGAAATTACCATTTTACCCCTAGGCTTTGAGATCCGTGCCCGATTTGGACAATCCCGATTTAACCCCATTTTTAGCCATATCACGAGCCCCCACTCCCGAAGACTGAGCTTGATCAGCCTTTGAGAAGTAGTTTTACTGTTTCCATGGCTTGCGGGGTTGTATCGAAATCCAACGGGGAGTTTCGAATCTTTGTATGAGGCAGTATGGTAATTTTTCGAGCTGATCGCCGCTCTAAGTTATTCTTGAGCTCTTCTGGACATTTGGTGATTTTTATCTATTTTTTCGAATTATTTATTTAATTTTGCGAAATGTTAATTCGTCGTTCGGGGGTCTTAATAAACCGTTCTAGGCAGCAATTGTTCATTCTGGGGCTCGAAAATATACTCCCGAATTTATAATTACTTCCTAGAATTTTTAGTTAATTTTCCCGAATTTTTAATAATTTTTTTGCAATTTTTAAATAAATAAAGCGATTAAAATAAATAAAAACTAATTTTTAATACCGATTTATGACGTGGCGCGATCTGGGCCCTCCATCAGCTTCGAGCGCGATTTTCTGGGGGATCGAACGATCCAAGTTGGTTGGCAAGTAGTCTCTCCGTATGAGAGGGTCGGCACTTCGGAATCTCGGCTCGGCTCCTTGGCAGCTCTGCTCGGAGCCTCTGAATCTGCCAAGCTACGTGGCACGATCCTGAGCGTCCATTACGGCGCAGATCCCCAAAAAACGCTATCTTGTCGTTTAGTGGACGTGGTAAGATCTGAGCTGTCCATCGCGTCGAGCACGTTTTTTGACAAGATCCAACGGCTGAGGATGGTCGGCTTTTTTTTTCTCCATATGTGGAGGTCAGTACCTCGTCACTCGGCTCGGCAGCTCGGCTTGGTAGTTCGGTGGCTCGACCGAACTGCTCGGTAGACCGGCTAAGTACTCCGGCAGATTGACAGCTCGGACTCGTCCTTTAGTGGCTCGGCAAATCGGCTAAGTGCTTTGGTGACTCAATTCCTCGTCCCCTGCCTTAGTGGCTCGACGGAGCAGCCGAGCTGTTCGGTAGCTCGGCTCGGAGCACAGGGATCTGCCGAGCTACGTGGCACGATCCTGGGCATCGATTATGGCGCAAATCCCCACAAAACGCTATCTTGTCGTTTAGTGGTCATGGCGTGATCTGAGCCGCCCATCGTGTTCTGACGCGAATATTGAGGCGATCCGACGGTGAGATTGGTTCGGCATAATTTTTCTTCATATGTGAGGGTCGGTACCTCGTCCCTTCGGCTCGTGATAACGGTCGCTCGGTGGCTCGTCGAGGTGCGAATCGCCGAGCATCGGAGTTGAGTGAATCGACGAGTTTTTTGTCTTGGAACGTCGCAACTCTTCGTTTTGGCGTTTTGCCTTCTCTTAGTAGGCCTTTAAATGCCTAAGTAAGCCCAAACGTCGCTTTGAGGTTATAAATTCTCACCCTCCTTCACCCCTTAGCTCATTTCCCACTTTTACTCCCTAGTTTTTACTTTTACTCTCAGTATGCTCTGCTAGCGGCGATTTGTGCTCTAAGGTGGTTGCGCTAGCCGTCGCGTGGGCCAGGCGATTTCCGGCGATCTAATTCCGACCGTGAACGTCACTTCAAGGCTACATCACATCAAGGTCAGTGTATTTGCCTTATACTTTTTTAGAGATGTCAAGGGTAAACTCAGGAAGTGAGGCCTCGTCCTCGAACCATAGTGGTGCCGAGGAGAGGAGGCAAGTGGCGAGCCGGAGAAAGGGGAAGGAGGTGGTAGGACCGTCCGTGGTCGAGGAGAAGAGGAAGAAGGTAGTGGCCCGGTCTCCTGTAGTCGAGGAGATCGTGGAGACTGAGAGGCGAGCCCCTGAGTCGGGCCAGTACCCTAGTGTGCTGTCCGGCCACGCCGGAATTAGGCAGTACGAGGGTGATCTTCTGAAGAGGGCAATCGTTGGTAGGTCGGCAGTTTACGAAGAGAACAACCCGAGAGAGACAACCGAGGTGGACGACATTGCCTCGGTATTATCTGAGAAGGACCTACTCCGGATTAGAAAGGGGTTCGCCATCCCTCCGGATTACAAGCTGATCCTCCCCGGTCCTGGGATGCGGGCGAACTCCGAACTGTCGCCGGATACGTGTGTTCGACTTCGACTCTTTGAGCGCCGGCTTGCGCTTCCCTCTGCACCCTTTCGTGTTAAGGGTCCTTCAGTGGTATTGCCTGGCACTGACCCAGTTAATGCCGAACACCTGGCGCCACGTGCTCGCCTTCTTGCTGCAGTGCCGCATTGCCAAGGTCGAGCCAGACGTGGTGATCCTCCGGAGCCTGTATCGAATCCACCAGATGAATAAGGCCGAGCCTCGCTACTACCTGTCACCCCGGAGAGGCATTAGGCTCATTGAGAATCCGGATTCGATAAAAGGTTGGAAGGAGAAGTTTTTTCCTGTTGAAGGGGCCCTCGACGCTAGACTTTCCAACTCGGTGGAAAGTAGAGGTGCCGAAGTTTGCAAGGGTCAACCCGGTGCTGACTGCGGCCGAGGAGGAGGTGGCGGCAAAGCTCATTGCTCTCCCAATGTTGAGCTGGAGAGAAATGACCGAGGAGGTGGTACACGGGTCGGGCCTTAGTCCGATCGACCCGAGTATGCTCCTGACATCTTGTCGCATTTTTTTTCTTTAAGTTTCTTGTTCGTTTTTCTAACTTGTTGTTTGTTTTGTTGTTCGGAACAGAAGCGCCGAAGATGGATTTCATGGGGATGTTGAATGAGCGAGGCAAGGTTACCGACGGTAGGAAGAGGAAAAGGACGGGCACGGGTCCTTCGTCCAGCCGCCCTACCAAGGCTCCCTCGGTAGTCGCCGACCCTACCCCCGCTACTCAAGCTCCATCGTCGGTGGTGGTTATTCCCGCCGACCCCTCGGCTCCTGCTTCGTCTGCCGTGGCCGGTGAGACCTCCGTCTCGGCGGCGCTGTCGCTCAAGGCCCCGCCTGTGACGACTCAGGCCGAGGAGATCCTGACCGAGCAGCACAAGAAGCTGTTCGTCCCCGACTGGCGGGTGAAGAACCATGACGGCATCCTCGGCGACTCGCAGATGTGTATGCAGGCCGTGAAGCATCTCGCGACCCCAAAGGACCGAGCTGCTCTGAAGGCGGGGACGACCGGCGACGACACCTATAAGGTCGCCCGGTCGCTTATGTCGGTAAGTCTTGATTTTTCCTTTTTTAAGAATTTCGCCTAAGTTCACAGTTCGGCTCTAACTCCTTATCACAGGCCACCTGTCACTTCGGCCATCTTATTCAAGAGTTCGCCAACCAGGAGAGGGAACTGAAGGCCGCCTGTGACAAGGACAGGGCAGAGAAGGCGAGGGCGGTTAGGCAGCTCGAGGCGGAGCAACGTCGCTCGGATGGCTTGGCGGTTCGAGTCGCCGACCTCGAGGCGGACTTGGAGCGAGCGAAGGAGCAGCTCGCCGCGGAGGTTGCCAAAGTCGCTAAGGCTGCCGAGGAGTTGGCGGAATCGGTGAAGGCCCTGGAGGTGGCGAAGGCGGAGAAGGACGCCGCGGCGGCAGTGATAAGGGCGGAAGTCGAAGCCGAGGCGAAGGAGCACATGGCTCGGAATATGGATAAGTCCTACGCCAGGGCGCTCGACTATGTCCAGGCTCGGGTCTCCGGCTTTCAGAGAATTGGGTACCGACTGTGGCCTGGCGGCGAGGATGAAGGCGAAGAAGACAAAGAAGATGACGATTGGGAAGAGGAGAATGAACCTCGGGATGGGGAGGTGCCAGCCGATCCCAAGACCACGTCGGCCGATCCCCAAACCGAGGTGACGAAGGGCGAAGGGCCATCTGGCGAGGCGCCGGTATCTGAGCTGCCGCCCCAGGTGGATCCCTGATTCTTTTGTTTTTGTAATTTTTCTTTTTGTGTAAGCTTTATAGCGGACTGGCCACCGCTCTTTTGATGTGAATGAAAAGGCTTCTTCTCGAAAATTTTGTTTTGAATTTGTCTAAGTGTCTGGCTCGGATTTAGTCTTTCAATGTGATGCTCTCGTCTTTCAGATCGTCGAACTTGATTCGAACACCGCAGCAGCTCGGTGTCGTGCGGAACTGTTCAAGCAGTCTCGCGAAGCTCGTCTCGAGGGCGAGATCGAGCTGATCCGGAGAGTGCTGTTCAATGTGGAAAAAAAGAACAGCGGCACAGCGAGTTACTGGCCGAGGTGCATCACTTGCGGATAGCCGAGGAAGAACTCTCGGCTAAGGAGGAAGAGTTGGCCTTGGCGCTGGCCAAGCGAGACGAGCTCGCAACGAAGGTCGAGCAGTTGCAGAGGGTTACAGTCGACAAGAGCATCGAGGTGACCAATTTGCGTCGCATCATATCTGATAGTTCTGAGTACCCGGGCTCGGCAAAACTCCCTCGGCTCAAGATATCGGTGAAGGACGACACTTTGAAAGATAAGATCGTCGAACTCGAGGAGGAAGTCGCTCGTCTTAAACCTCAGCCAGTGAGGATTAACGTCCGCAGCACCTCGTGTACCCGCGAGGAGAGCGAGCGAGGGATCTCTTTCTACGAGCTCGCGACTCGTCCTCCCGTCACTGGTCGGACTGCGGTCGGTGCCCAAAGTGGCGTAGCAATTTCCTCGAGCGGAGCCTCAGTCGGAGCCACCGTTAGAGTTAGTGGCGAAGAGGCGTCTCGGTTCGTCGGCCTAGAGACGAGCTCGGAGGTTAAGCGACGCCGACCCCGAGTGTCTCTGAATCGGAATGTCCCCGTTCCGAAGAGGCGTTGAAAAAGTTGTACTGGGCTTTCGAGTTTTTGTAGCGCCTTTTTGTAGTAACCTTGCCTTGTAAAATTATTAAGTTGTTTTAATAAAATTGGAGTTTGTCTGCTCGCTGTTGTGTCGTAGTCTCTTTGCTTTTCGATAGTTAGGTAGCTTGGATTTATGGCCGAGCTACGTGGCTTAATCTGGCGGTGGATCATGATCATGGTGCGAATCACGAGACAAGAGGCTCAGATTTCGAGAAAACGTTATCTTGTCGTTTTGTGGAGATGTGGCGCGATCTGAGCCGCGCATCATGTTCTAGTACGAATTTTGAGATAATCCGACGGTGAAACTGGTTCGGCGGCATTTTTCTCCATATGTGGAAGTCGGTACCTCGTCCACTCGGCTCGGTAACTCGGAGTGCTTAAGGAAGCGAAGTCGAGCCAAGTATTGGACTCTGAACTAGTAGTTAGAGTTATTCAACAGTTGTGGGAGCAATTCCGAATGGCGAACCACTTCTAGCTCGCTTAAGAGCGAGCTTGCGAAGCAGAGTCGAGCCAAGTGTTGGACTCCGAACTCGTCGTTAGAGTTATTCAACGGTTGTGGGAGCAATTCCGAATGGAGAACCACTTCTAGCTCGCTTAAGAGCGAGCTTGCGAAGCAGAGTCGAGCCAAGTGTTGGACTCCGAACTCGTCGTTAGAGTTATTCAACGGTTGTGGGAGCAATTCCGAATAGCAAACCACTTCTAACTCGCTTAAGAGCGAGCTGCCGAAGCAGAGTTGAGCCAAGTGTTGGACTCCGAACTCGTCGTTAGAGTTTGTTCAACGGTTGTGGGAGCTCGCTTAAGAGCGAGCTTGCGAAGCGGAGTCGAACAAAGTGTTGGACTCCGAACTCGTCGTTACAGTTATTCAACGGTTGTGGGAGCAATTCCGAATGGCGAACCACTTCTAGCTCGCTTAAGAGCGAGCTTGCAAAGCGGAGTCGAGCCAAGTGTTGGACTTCGAACTCGTCGTTAGGGTGAAGAGTAAAAGCAGAGAGATACAAGCAATTTTACAAGTAAAATATCAAAAAACATTCTTTATTGACAACTAATAGTTGGCTGCTTCTAAGTTGCGAGCCGTTATTACATAGGAGAAATAAAGGGAAAAAATACAAGTAAAAGGAGAGGAACGGTTCGACATCCCAGAATACTTAGAGAGGCGTTAAAGCGCTCTCTTGGTATTTCAAAAGATGGTCGGCATTCCAAATCCTGAGGATCTCTCTGCCTTCGAGATCTTCTAGACGATGTCCCGGACCGAACCACTTTGGTGATCTTGTAAGGTCCCTCCCAATTTGGAGCTAGTTTACTCTTCTAACTAGGAAAAGAGATTGCTAACTTTCTGAGGACCAAGTCCCCTTCTTTGAGGTCGGTGGGACGGACTCTCTTATTGTACGCCAACTCGATCCTCCTCTGATAGCTTTGTTGGCGGATTGACGCTCTTTCCCGTAGCTCGTCGATCAAGTCTAAGTTTGCCCGAAGTTCTCTGGCATTCTGTTCTTCTTCGTAGGCAGCAAGGCGAGAAGGTATACCGACTTCCAATGGGATCACAGCCTTGGACCCATAAGTGAGGTTGAATGGCGACTCTCCTGTGGGGGTCCGTTTCGTAGTGCGGTAGTTCCACAGCACGTTAGGGAGCTGATCGACCCATAAGCCTTTAGAGCACTTATTCAGCCTCTTCTTAATACCGGAGAGGATCTGTCGGTTAGCATTCTCCACTTGACCATTCGACTGTGGATGGGAGACGGAGGAGAAATGTTGTCGGATGGCGAGGTCTTCACATAGAGCTCGGAATGCAGCCCCGGTAAATTGGGTTCCGTTGTCTGTTATGAGGACTCGAGGGACACCGAATCGACAGATAACGTTCTTCCAGAAGAACTGAAGTACTTTGTTCTCGGTGATTGTGGCCAAGGGCTCGGCCTCTATCTGCTTCGAGAAGTAGTCGATTGCCACGACTAAGAATTTGAGCTGGCTGGGAGCTGGTGGGAATGGCCCTAGTAAATCCATCCCCCACATTGCGAAAGGGATAGGACTTGATAGGAAGGTGAGTCGAGCTTGTGGGAGGCGGCGGACGTTGGAATACTTCTGACAAGAGTTGCATTGCCGAACGTGTAGTTCGGCGTCTTGTAGGAGAGTGGGCCAGAAATATCCATAATTCAACACCTTCCGGGCTAGGGATCTGGACCCTGAATGTGCCCCGCCGATGCCTTCGTGGAGCTCTTGCAAGGCGTAATCGGCTTGTTCCGGGGAGAGGCATCTCAAATAAGGCATGCCGTCTACTTGTGTGAAGGAGCGCTTGTATAGGATGCCCTCGATAAGCGTGTACCACTCTGCTCGGGTTCTCACTCGGCGAGCTTCCTTAGGGTCTTCGGGGAGGAGCCCATCCCTTAGGAATTCTACGAGGGGTTTCATCTAATTATCTTGAAGCAGGACAGGTAGCGACTCCATCGAGTCGGAAGTTTCATCTTCTATACTCAGCTTCAGGAGCACCTCGATCAAGACGGTCTGCTCGAGACCCTGGAGGGAGGAGGCTAGCTTGGAGAGGGCATCGGCTTGGGAATTCTCTTCTCGGGGGATTCGATGGATGAGAGCTTCTTCAAATAGGGCCATGAGATTCCTGACATTGGCTAGGTACTTAGGCATTCGATCATCTCGTGCCTCGTACTCGCCTAGGACCTGATTTACGACCAGCTGAGAGCCGCTAAAGATCTGGAGGTGCTACGCTCCTGCCTTGCGAGCCATTCCAAGGCCGGCTATGAGTGCTTCATATTCTGCTTCATTGTTAGAGGCCTTGGAGTTGATGCGGAGGGAGTATTGGAGGACGAAATCATCTGGGCCGGCCAGAATGACCCCGGCTCCGCTTTCCTCGTTACAAGAGGATCCATCTACGTAAACCGACCAGACAGGCGGTCCCTTCATTGCTTGGCTGACCTCGAGAATGGTACTCTCGACGATGAATTCAGCTAAGGCCTGAGCCTTGATTGCGGTCCGAGGCTGGTACGATATGTCATGTTGGCTCAGCTCGATAGACCACTTCATGAGGCGACCGGAGGTCTCCAGCTTGTGGAGGACTTGCTTCAGCGGTTGGTCGGTAAGGACGACCACCGAATGGGACTGGAAATATGGGCGAAGCTTTCTTGCTGCCATAATCAGGGCGTATGCCATCTTCTCTAGCCTCGGATAACGAAGCTCTACGTCCCGAAGTACCTTGCTTACATAGTAGATGGGCTTTTGAGTCCGGTCTTCTTCCCTTACCAAGACGGCACTAAGGGTCTGCTCGTAAGCAGCTAAGTAGAGGTAGAGGGTTTCGCCGGGAATAGGCTTGCTGAGAAGAGGAGGGTTGACTAGATAGGCTTTTAGCTGGTCGAACGACTCTTGTTGCTGTTGACCCCATTCGAAACCCTTAGCCCCCCTGAGAGCCTTAAAGAAGGGGAGGCACTTTTCCCCCGACTTGGAGAGGAAACACGCAATGGTGGCGAGACGCCCTGTTAGCTTCTGAACTTCCTTGACGTTCTTGGGCGGAGCCATGTCCAATATGGCCTTGATCTTCTCGGGGTTAGCTTCGATTCCTCTTTGGCTGACCATGAAGCCCAGGAATTTCCCCGAGGAGACTCCGAACGCACACTTGTTCGGATTAAGCCTCATATTGTGCTTTCTTAGTACATCGAACGCCTCCTGCAGATCGGCCCCACGGATACTCTTCACAAGCATGTCATCAACATATACCTCCATATTGCGGCCGATCCGACTTTGAAAGACTTTGTTGATGAGGCGTTGGTAAGTGGCCCCCGCATTCTTCAACCCGAACGGCATCATCCCTGTAGCAGTAGAGGCCCTAGTCAGTAACAAAGGAAGTCTTCGGGATGTCCGGGGAAAACATACGGATTTAATTGTACCCGGAGAAGGCGTCCATGAAGCTGAGGAGCTCATGGCCCGAAGTGGCGTCGATTAGGGTGTCGATGCTCGGAAGAGGGAATGGATCTTTGGGGCATGCCTTGTTCAGGTCGGTAAAATCGATGCAGATTCTCCGACTTCCGTTGGACTTCTTTACCATGACCACATTGGAGAGCCACTCGGGGTAACTGACCTCTTATATGAACCGAGCCTTTAGAAACTTGTCTACCTCTTCTTTGATAGCTTGTTGGCGCTCGGGAGCGAACTTGCGCCTCTTCTGTTGGACCGGTTTGGACCCCGGTGCAACGCTGAGGTGGTGGACTAGAAGCTCTTCGGAGATTCCTGGCATGTCCGCAGCGGACCAAGCAAAGAGGTCGCGGTTCCTTCGGATGCACTGGACTATGTCGGAGCATAGGGCAGATGGGAGGGTCTTGCTAACAAAGAACTTTCAGCTCGGATCTTGCTCAGAGAAGAGCATTTCCTCTAATTCATCCACCGGCTCGGATATTGATCGGACACTCTCTTGAGGTATTTCAAGTGTTTCGAGGGAGAGGACTGGACCCCCTGTTGAAGTCATATAGTACTTGCGGGCTACCTCTTGACTGCCTTTTACTTCCCCTACTCCTGCCCGGGTGGGGAATTTCATCTTGAGGTGATATGCCGAAGGAACAGCTTCTAGGGCAGCTAGGCCGGGTCGGCCTAGGATCACATTATACGCAGCTGGGACATCAACGACCATAAAGTCCATCGGCTCCGTCCGGGTGGTAAGAGTTTTGCCAGCAGTTACGTCGAGGGTGATTACCCCTTCAATAGTTATTGGCACTCCCGTGAACCCATGGAGTGTGTAGCCGGCCGGTTTGAGTCGGTCTCGGGATAGCTTGAGCCCTCGGAAGACTGAGAGGAAGATGATGTTCACGGAGCTTCCGTTATCCACTAGGATCCTCTCCACTTTGAAGTTCGTCATATGAAGGTTGATTACAAGTGCGTCACAATGGGGGGTCCTGACCCCTTCGAGATCTTCATCTGAGAACGTGACTGGGACACCGAGGCCTTCGGGGGGAGGGGTGCCGTGAACTGAATTGACCTCTCGGATGAAAGCCTTTCGAGAGGAGTTTTGGAAGAGCCTCCCATGGGGCCTCCGTGTATGAGGTGTAGGATACGTTCTTCCTCAAATTCAGGAGTTTCATCGCGTTGCTCGGGACGCTTGTTAGCCCCCCGAGGCGGAGGAAAGGAGAGATCGGTTCGGTCCTTTGCTCTTACAAATTTGGCCAGTTGTCCCCTCTGGATGAGGGCCTCTATCTCGTTCTTCAACGCCCGACAATCGTTGGTGTCAGTGGCCGTGATCCCGGTGGTAACGACACCACTTCTCTTTGTTCCTCTTCTTAGGAGGGGTGTTCATCCTCGGAGCAGGAGGAATGACCCCTTCCTTCTCCACTTCCATGAGAATGGTAGAAATATTGGCGTTGAGAGGAGTAAATTTCTCGAACCTGGGGGGAGGGCAGCGCTGACCGCCATTGTCCTTCTGAAGCTTCTTGACCCCTTCTTCTTCAGTTGCCTTTCTTTTTGTCCCAGAGGTAGACCCTCCGAAGCCCGGGAGATATTCGGCTTCTTCGGCCCGAATGTACTTCTCGCTCCTAAGAAGGAGGTCGGCAAAGTTATGCAGGGGCTTCTTGACGAGGGAGGAGCAAAGGTTAGAGTTTAGGACATTTGATTGGAAGGCGGCCGCCGCAACTGACTGGTCGAGGGAGTAGATGGATCTTACCTCTGCAGTGAACCTCCTCACGTAGTCTCTCAACTTCTCTCCCTTCTCCTGGCGGAGCTGGAGTAACGAGATGCTAGTCTTCTCCGTGCGTCTGCTACTCACAAAATGAGTAATGACGAGGGTTTCAAAATGTTCGAAGGAGAATATGGAGGACGGGGCGAGGCGGGAGTACCATTCCCGAGCCGAACCCTTAAGAGTGGCGGGGAAGGTCTTGCACAGTAAGGCATCGGAAGCTTGGTGGATTAGCATGAGGGTTCTAAAGCTTTCGATGTGGTCCACGGGGTCTGACTCCCCCGAGTAAGTTTCGAACTGCGGGGGTTTGAAACCTCTTGGGATAGGAGCCTCCATGATGGTTCGGGAGAAGGGAGATCTGCTTGGGCGGATGGTTCTTCCTCTTAACTCCTCATCCTTGTCTATTCGGCCGATGCGCCTCTCCATCTCGTGGAGACGGCGGTAGAGAGCATCGTCCCTCCGACGGTAGTCAAACGAGCCCCTGGACTCGTCTTCATAGGAAGGGGAGCGGGGACTACGGCGACGATAACCCTGGGAGCAGTGAGGACTAGGAATATGTTGTTGGTCGTTAGGAGCCGGAGGAGTTATGGACCGATGGTGAGAACTTTGGACCCGTGGGGGAGTAGGAACCCTTTGGGTATTATTGTTGTTGGGTCGGAGGTTGAGAGCTTGCAACACCGTTGCTTAGAATTGCTGGAACTCGGCACGAGTGATGGGTGCCTCATCATTCCTCGGATGTTGCCGACCGGCAGGAGAATGGGGTCTTCTCCTGTGATGCTCGGGAGACTCTCTCCGCCCTCTTCGAGTAGGGGACCTTCTGTAGTCTCGGCAGTGAGGAGATCGCTCATCCGGACATTGTTAGCGGGAGGCTCCCTCTCGGGCCCGCTTTTCATCCAGACGGCGGCGAAGATCCTCATCCTTCTGCCAATTGAGGATGGTATTGCAAAGGTCGGAAGCTCGGGGATTGTGGGAGGCTATAGAATCCGTAGAGGCATTGTGTATTGAGATGCGGTCCTGATGGAGAGGTTGTTTCTGCAGGTTGGGACGCGAGACCCCTGCACCGGCATTTTGAGGACCGGGGGGACCCTTAGGAGGTTGCTGATTCTGAAGAGGAGCCTGGTCCTGCTGGAGAGAGTCCTCAGCTTGTAGAGGAAGTTGTCCCTGCTGCTGAGCGGGTTGGATGGGACTTCCTGTTGCTGATCAACGGGGTTGGGTCCACGATTAGACCCTCTGGATCTTACTTTCCTGGGAGGCATGGCTGGAGAAGATCTGACCAACAGGAAGAGAGGAGGCTGCTATTCATTTGTTTCCCACAGACGGCGCCAATCTGTTACCGCTAAATCTAGTGTAGGGGCAAACAGATAGTATTTGTGGATTCTTAGAAAATTTGAATAGCAAACCTGAAACCTGTTCCGCCGGAGTTTGATCGTTGACTCCCGCCATTCACCTGCAAAAAGTGCGAGACACCAGGGTTGATCCCGGCGACGCACCCTCCGACGCTCAAGTCAGTAATCAAGAATGATTATGAAAGAGCGTAAATTGGCAAAAGATTGATTACCTCATAACGGTGGTGGATGGGGGGTATTTATAGCCGCCTTAGGGATCAGATTAGGAATGTAATTCCTGTGATCTGATAAGGAATGTAATCCCCGTAATCAGATTAGGAATGTAATCCTTAATTACCAGTAAAAAGATAGATGTGAATCAGGGCCGTTGACTAGGATTAATCAGAGACCCTAATTTTATCCTGCTGGACCGGATTTGCTGCGGGTCGGAACCCACACCCAGTTGGAAATGGATCCGTTCGCAGGTTAATGGATCTTTGAAAAGGAGACCCAGTACCCGCTTTGGACCCATTTGTAGGTGAAATTACCATTTTACCCCTAGGCTTTGAGATTCGTGCCCGATTTGGACGATCCCGATTTAACCCCATTTTTAGCCATATCATGTACTGAGAGTATTCATTATGTAACATGGGAACTTCTAATAAATAGAATAAAGGCTACTGTTTTGTTTGATACTGGATCGTCTCACACTTTGTGTCTCCTAAATTTGTAAAAGAATTAGGGATTGGGCCGAAAATTTTTCCAGGCAAAGTTCTGGCAGTAGCTACACCTTCAGGAGAAACATTGACTACTGATCGGTACTATGCTGGTTGCGACCTCGAGATCGGAGGAAGGGTCTTTGGAATCGATCTTATAGAGTTGGTAGTCTTGGGAGTTGATATAATCATTGGTATAGACTGGATGTCGATCTATAATGCCAGTATCGAATGCAAGAGCAAGGAAGTCATGGTGAAGGCACCGGGAGGACCAGTAGTAACATTTTAGGGGAAGAGAAAGTGCAAGGTATTAGTGTCAGCTTTGACCAAGAAGAAGATCCTTGAGGAAGTCAAGAAGATTCCTGTAGTCCGGAACTTTCCGACAGTATTCTTGGAAGATCTACCCGGGCTACCACCTCATCGGGATGTGGATTTCAGCATTTCCATTCAGTCATGATGTGCACCGATATTCAAGGCACCTTACAGAATGAAGCCGGTGGAACAGGATGAGGTCAAGAAGTAAATTGAAGAGCTTTTACACAGGTTTTATCAGACCAAGTGCGTCGCCTTGGGGAGCGTCAGTTTTATTGGTGAAGAAAAATGATGGATCGATGAAGATGTGCATCGATTACAGGGAACTGAACAAGGTGACTGTCCACAATAAGTATCCTATTCCGCGAATCGATGATCTGTTTGACAGACTTCAAGGAGCAGCAGTTTTCTTCAAGATAGATCTTCGATCGGGTTATCACCAAGTTCGTGTTAAGGAAGAGGATGTGCATAAGACTACATTCCGAACTTGACATGGGCATTACGAGTTCTTGGTTATGCCATTTGGAGTAACGAATGCACCGGCTATATTCATGGACATGATGAACAAGGTACTGCGACCATTCATCAACTCTTTCGTCGTGGTGTTTATCGACGACATTCTGGTAAACTCTAAGTCAGAGGAAGAGCATGCTGGCACTTAGTAAAGGTATTGAAGAAGCTACAGGAACATAAGCTATATGCCAAGTTATCCAAGTGTGATTTCTGAAAGTCCAAAGTCGCGTTCCTGTGTCATATCCTTTCTAAGCAGGGAGTGGCCACTGATCCTCAGATGATGGAGGCAGTAAAGGATTGGCCAAGACCCACAACAGTGAAGGAGATCAAAAGTTTCTTAGGCTAGACTGGTTATTACCAGCGGTTTATTCAGGATTATGCTCAGATAACCGTGCCACTCACGGGACTTACAAGGAAGAACATAAGTTTCACGTGAACGGAGCAGTGCGAAGCAAGTTTTCAAGAGTTGAAGGAGAGGTTGACTACCGCTCCAATACTGGCTTTGCCGCGAGCAGGAATTGATTATAATGTCTACAGCGATGCTTCACATCGAGGGTTAGGCTGTGTACTGATGCAAGAGAAAAAGGTAATAGCTTATGGGTCTAGACAATTGAGACCGCACGAGAAAAATTACCCAACACATGATTTGGAGTTGGCAGCGATTATATTTGCATTGAAGCAGTAGAGACACTGTGTATGGAGAGAAGATCAATATGTACACGGATCACAAGAGCCTGAAATACAACTATCAGCAGAGGGATCTGAATTTGAGGCAGAGGAGGTGGTTGGAAGTACTAGAAGATATCCGTCCAGAAATAAAGTATCACCCGGGCAAAGCAAATGTGGTGGTAGATGCGCTCAGTCGAAAGAGCAGCTTATCCTTTTTTATTACAACTCGGGAGAAACTAGCAGAGGAGCTCGATCGAGCTGGGATCAAAGTAGTTTTGCAAGGACTGGGAGCGTCTTTAGCACAGTTGAAACTTCAGCCTACGCTGAGGGAGAAGATTGTCGATAGTCAGAAGTCTGATGCAGGTCAACACAGGCAAATTGTCAGAATTTCAAGTGAAGGGCGAAGTGTTGTGGTTTGGAGAAAAGTTGTGTACCTGATCAAGCAGAACTGAAGAAGAGCATTCTACAGGAGGCACACACCACTCTTTTATCAGTGCATCCAGGAAGTACCAAGATGTACAAGGATATTAAGCAGCATTTCTGGTGGTCAGGAATGAAGAGGGATGTAGCAGAGTTTGTAGCAAGGTGTGCGACTTGTCAACAAATTAAGACAGAGAATAAGAGACCCGGAGGATTGTTGCAGTCATTACCCATTCCGGAGTGGAAGTGGGAGAACATCAGTATGGATTTCATCACGGGACTGCCTAGAAGTCCCAAAGGGAATGATGCAATTTGGGTAATAGTGGATCGATTAACCAAATCTGCTCATTTCTTGGCGATGATAATCACTTGGTCAATGGAGAAGTTGGCGGAACTGTACATCGGGGGGATTGTAAGACTACATGGAATTCCCGTATCAATTGTGTCAGATCGGGATGCTCGGTTCACGTCGCACTTTTGGAGAAGTCTTCAGGCAGCTTTGAGAACCAGGACTAACTTCAATACTCCCTTTCATCCTCGAACTGATGGGCAGACTGAGAGTCAATCGGGGTTGGAGGATATGTTGAGGTGTTGTGTGATGAATTACAGTGGCAGCTGGGAAAAGCACTTAGCTCTGGTGGAATTTACCTACAACAACAGCTTTCAGACTAGCATCGGTATGGCACCATATGAGGGCATTGTATGGGAGGAAGTGTAGAACACCTGTGTGCTGGTATGAAATGGGGGAAAGGCAGATGTATGGGCCAAAAAAAGTGCAACAAACTTCAGAGAAAATTGAGTTGATCCGAAAGTGCAACAACTTTTTGCCTAAACCCTGTAATTTTACTTCTTTTGCTTTTCACTCTTTAAGCGTAGTTCCAAGGACAGAACTATTCTAAGGAGGAAGTGCTGTGCAACATCCCAGAAAAATTAATTTTTATATTTTGCCAAACGCCCCCTAGGGATAGAACATCCTTTGATAGAGTATTGTTCCATATGCATGTCATATTATAGGAAAATGATAAATACTAAGGAAATTAATTCAATACATTGCATACCTCCAAAATGGCATGAAATTCCTCCTTTGCAGTGACCAGCCTATCGGTGTCGCTCGAGTCAACAACATATATAATAGCTTGAGTGTTTGGAAAGTAGCAGCGCCAATAAGGTCTAAATGATTGTAAAAAAATTTAGCAATCATAATGGATTGCTCAATAAGCAAGCAATTCAAATGCAAAACATGCACAACTTTACAAGTTCAACAAACAAGGGAAAGGGAGAACATTTCATAAATACAATAGTTTCAACCTAAATAAAGGACATTAAAATTTTCTATCCAATAGCACAAAGATGTCATACTTAAACCAAATCATTAAGAAAGATAAATAAGATGGGAAATAGTCTTGTGAAATGAAGAGCAATCCTCTTTACGCTACAGAAAAGCCACAACCATATTCATCAATCATGTGGCTTGTACAAAATCGCAACAATGGAGTGAATAGAGAGTCAACATGAGTATACTCAGTCACTCAATCATACCCATGTATACAGGATAGTAGTTCATACATGCCACGACATTTGCTATTTTAATGTAGTTTCTGAAGGGGGGAAAATCGTGTCCGGTGTGCTGGTCGCATCACGTCCATGTTAATGTGTGTGTCCACACTTCTTAGATAATAGATGGTTACATTTATGCATGGTGTGTCTAGAACAGGAAAGAAACATGGAGACGGATATGATTAAATTGGACAGATTCCTGAGAGTATTTATAAAAAAACAATATTAACTAACAATGAATCATAAATTGATTGACATAAAAAATGGATATAATCACAAGTGACATATTAAGTAAATCTAGTATCACAGATCTCCTATTTGTTTTCCCCAGACTAAAAAGATTGAGTTGAAAGCTCACAAGTTGACTCCTTGCACAGTGGTACAACAACAACATCCCTATAACAACTGAATCAGAGAGATAGAAACCAAGTCTGTAATAACTGAATTCCCAACATTGCAGTCAAAACTTACAACATGCTAATTCCCAGTCCATTCACATGAATCCCAATTTTTATGAAAAAATATCACGATTCCCAACTCCTTGCTAAAAAACCTTGTCCCCATAACTTTCAACTCTTCCACCAAGAGACCAGGAAGCCCCATCTGACACTTTTGCAAGATTGTCTTCATTAGTGGTAGTGAGGTGCATAAGAAGGGATACATGAGGTTGGAGGAGGTAGGAAGTAGAGTAACATAAAAAGAGAGAAGAGAGGGGAGACATTTCACTCTTGAATTTGATTATTAGAAGGAGAAGGGGAGGCCTGGGAACGGGGAAAATCCTTCCAAAAAGGTCAAGATAGTATCTTTGACATTTTTAATCAAACAATAATTCAAACATTAAGGGCTGTCTGATTACTAGGTAAGCTTCAATAAAATTTATGCAATTTGTCCTTAAGATTTTAACATTTATTTTAGGATTGCTGGAACTTTTTGGCTACCAAATAATATAAAAGCACAAAATCCACGATAGCAAAATGAATTAGCAAGCACAAAAGGTATCTCGAAGTATAAACTGTAGCAGAGATAATTACGTAATGGCTTAAAAATAATAATAACCTTCAATACTGGAATCAGGTGATTGGGGTATTAGACAATTTGGAATGATAACATACCTGATACTCGTTTGTCCACCTGGTTCACAGTCAAAAAACCATAATGTTAGTGTCGAAATACAATGAGGGGCTATAAAATTATCAGGAGAAACTTTTAAGAAAAGACAAGTAGAAGGTTCAGTTCACACTATCCTTCATAAGAGTCAATACACACTACAACCATGTATATTTACATGTGTGATGCACGTCTTAATAAATATATTTTTTTTAAAATAAAAATTTCGACGTAGTGTAGCCTCAAATCTGAGACATCTTTCATATTAGTTATGCGCAATGCGCAGATAATGTACATCTTAATATATATAAAAAAATTAAAAAAAACTCTGATGTGGAGAGGACTCGAACAAAAAACCTCCTTCATATTAGTTATGTACGTGTGTCACACGCGTTGATAGATTCACAAATGACACTAAGGCCTTCTCCCATTATAATATTAGAGATAATACACACTACAACCATGTCAACAATGGAATCAAATTGTTTCAAGTCCATAAAGATATTGCATAAAGAAAATAAATTAGCATGGTTAATCCCTAATGATATATTCATATGAACTGGTGAAGAAGAACCTGAAGTGATGGTGAAAGGCACTAAAACGCCCTCAATGAATAACATTAAGGTATCAATGCTACTCAAGATAATTACTAAAAAATGAATCCAAAATCTTTATATGCCATATAAACTGAACCTTTCTTTTTCACCCAAGTAAAAGTATAATGGAAGCTGAAAGAAAAAAAAAGAAAATCAAACGTTTTACCGAAGCAAAATAATGAATTTAATGTGGTTCAAGAGGACAACAGACTCAGAAACTTACTGGATCTTATTAGGAAATTTTGAGGAAACCTTAGAGAAATGATGGGGTTTCAAAAGGAAGATTATTTGGGAATTTAATGAAAATCGCGAGTTATATGAGTGTAAAATGTAGGAGTCCTTAACAGGAAGTAATTGTTGAGGACATCGATTCGAGACGATTCGAACGCTTCTATATGCACAGACATCGTCTAGGATGGCTGTTCCATAAGCTTAGTATTTTATTTCAGTACTCATATTTATTTTTTTCAATTATAGCCATATGCAGTAGTTTTACGATTTGCTTTTTATGCATTGGAATATTTTGAAGATTTGTATTGAGATTTGTTTTGAGCCTATATATAGGCCTTGAGAATAATGAAAATGTATGCTATTCTAGATTTAAAAAAATTATTGTGGGAGTTTTGCTCTTCATTCATCTTTTTGTATGAGACACTGAGATAAATTTTAGGGTTTGTGATAAACTCTAAAACTACACCCAAATCCAATAAAATCCCAAACCCTAATCCACAAATTACTTTTAACCCTAAACCTTCTTCCTCTTCCATACTCCAAAACCCAGCCACCCATCTCTTTCTCATCACCGAACCCCACCGCTCTCTCCACCCAAACCCCCATCAGTCCCTCCACCATCGACCGCCTCCTCACACTAAACTCCACCATCGACCAAGCACTCCATCACCTCCTCACTGAGCCCCTTGCAGCCCCGACCATCGAACGCTGACAACAACACCAGCCTGCGCCGCCACCGCTCGACCTTGTTGCACCCGAAGCCCAACACTAGCCCTATACTTTGTTGCTGTTGTTCTCCTGCGCTGCATCCCGCAACCCATCGCCATCTCCTTGCTGCCTCACCAAAGTCCCCCACAGCAGTCACCCCGACTATCTTCCTCCACCACAGCCCCTATTCACAACCCCGATAACTTGTTTCCTCTTCTCGAATATTTGTGATACTGCTTATCATCTCTAGATTATTATCTACATTTTCTGTCGTCCACAAATATTAAGTGTGTGTGCTTTTACTTGTTAAGTAGAGTACGAATCGTTATTGGCTATTTTATTTGCTAAGAACGTTTAGGTATAATTATTGATTGTTATGATTGAATCTTTAATTGAGCTTGTTAAACTATTTCATATTTGAAAATCCATCAAACCAATTAGTAGTTTAATTTCTGACTTAATCTGTATTATGTGTGGGTAACTTAATCTTTTAAAATTCTTGAAAATTCTCTACTTAGGATGAAGTTTACATCAGTGACACTTCATATCAAACAAAAATAAAGAGCATAGGATGGTGGGAGGAATATACAAAGCTGACAAGGAGAGACTTCAGTAAAAAGGATTGAAGGGTTAATTACAATTTACAACGCATAGAGTGAAAAGCATTGATGAATGAGGATCCAGTTTCTCCAAGTGTAAAAGCCAGGAGTCGTAAATAGTAAGTGAAGAAATGCTAAGTGTACTACTTTTTGTTTACTACTTTGGTACTACTAGACTCATGGAGATGGAACCCATGTAAAAAAACTTTTGCCACAATAGATTGTGGGCTCCATTTCTATGAGTGTAGTTTTACCAAAGTAGTGATAAAATAGTATTACAATTAGCGTTGCCCGAGGAGGAATACACATGGCTGACACGAGAAACTTAAGCGAAAAGGAATTCTAAGGCAGTCCAGACCGAAAAGTATTGATGAATGATTAAAAATGTGTAATATAAGCATTTAAAACAGTACAATCCCGTGCTTGCCTTTTTCTTTTTTAGATAGAGCTTCCTAAAATTCCAACAAAGCTTTTCATAGGTTTCCCATGATATTGTCTTATGTTCCTCATCTTGTTTGGACATGTCACATAGACCTAGTAATGTCCCTGTTAGAAAGAGTTATTTGATAAATATTGATGGTAAAGTTAGGGGTAGGAAAAGACCAAAGCTTACTTGGGTGAAAACTGTAAGAAAATATATAATGGCTTGTGGCCTTACAAAATATATTGTGCTAAACCGAGCATAATGAAAAATCGGGATTCATGTAACCGACCACAATTAGTTGGGAAAAAAGACTTTGCTGTTGTTGTTGTTGTTGGTCATAAGAGCCTCACCCAATTTCCTAATATGTACAATTGTACATTTACAGCATTCAAGATATTTAGAAGATGTATGCCCCCTAAGAGTTCATTGTATTTAAACATGTTATCTTAAATTAATAGACTGGAGTCTACGGCCTATATCGAGATGTATTGGCCAAGTCGGATTGGATATTTGCATGTCAGTACTCCCGACATATCCGATATTACTGATAAATGGCAATTGATACCCGACACCAATACCGCATTTTGAAACCATTATTACAATAACTTAAATTTTGTCTGTTGTGTGCCCAGACTTTCGAATGCCAGTGTTTGTGCTTCATAGAGTACCATACTTTCCTTTACTGCATCTAAACTTTAAATGGTCATTTTAGGTTGTTGCCTAACCTCACTTTCAAATGATCCTTCTAAACTGTCTTACATGAATTATGGTGAATGAGGTGGACCGGTTTTGGGCAAAAATTACTTTCACGGGAACCTAAACAGTCATTATGAATTATGGTTAAAGATGATTGAAGTGCAAAGTTTGTATGTGTAATATATATAGAGCAATGCTCCATTGCAAATCACTGAAGCCGTTGTTCAGAACAACAGCTTCGTTTATTTTGAACCTAAGTTGTTGTTCCGAACAACGGCTTAGGTTATATTCGGAACAACAGCTTATGTACATAACATAAGCCGTTGTTATTTGCATACCTGTTTGCATGGGTCCCGTTTGCAATGAAGCATTGCTCATATATATATATATTCATATATATATATATATATATATATATATATATATATATATATATAAAACACAAAGAAAGCTATCAAGTGGCTCTCCTTCAATCTCCCCAAAAGTCAAAGATCCAGATTTAATCTTACAAAACATATTTTCCCTCCCAAAAATTTCCCTCCAAAACTCAAATTCAAATCACCCATCCAAAACAACTCCTATATTTATTTAATTCTCTCTCTCTCTCTCTCCCTCCCTCTTCTAATCAAAAAATTAAGAAAATAAAATTTTTAAAAATTTTTAAAAATTAAAAAACTAAAAAAATTAAAAACTTCAAAAACTTTAAAAATAATTCAAAAAATCAAAAAAATCATATAATATGTTTTTTTGCTGGATCCCAAAAGCTTCTCATATAATACGTTTGCTACTTCAATTAATTTACTGGACCTCCAAAACTATTTTATAATATGTTTGATCAAACAAGGTGCACCGTTCCGAAGACGTGCCATAGGCATGTGTCAACCGGCAAACCTAGTATATATATATAACACAAATCCTAGATCAACAGTTCCGCAGAAAGAAAATTAAAATAAACAGATTACAGAGATGAGGATCATGTGACATACCGAGATCCCAAACTTGGAATTTAATGTTGTTGTACTGCACTGTCTCCACATTGAATCCAATGGCTGAAACCACAAAGGAAACAAATTTATCAGATGCTAGACAAACCTAACCTAGTCAAATCAAATTGAAGAAACAGAAATAAAAACCTACTCGGTATCGTCGATACCACTTCCCCCATTTGTAGCCGATCTACAAAATTGTTTCAAACAAATTATCAAAAATAATAATAATAATAATAATAATAATTAATTAATTAATACTCTAAAATTCTGAAAAGAAAGAAAAGGAGGGAGAAGGAGAGTACATAGGATGGTGGTTTTTCCAGCATTGTCGAGGCCGAGGACGAGGATCCGAGCCTCCCGGTTGCCGAAAATGGAGGACAGCATTCGCGTGAATAGGATCCCCATCGTAGTAGTATCTCTATCAGATCTTGATCAGCTCCGGTACAGTTTTTTTCTTCTATTCTATCTCAAATCGAATCTGGATCTAGATCCGCCAACTTGAACCCGATAAGGAAAGAGTGAGGCAAAGCGAAGAGGAGACAGAGGAGAGAGAATTTGCTTTTGCTGAATTAAACAAGTTGCAGTACCTCCGTCATTTCTGCATTTCCCCCCCTGCCCCCCCCCCCCCCCCCCCCCCCCCCCCCCCCTCCTATGGGACTGGTCGACCCTCTCCTATGGGACTGGTCGACCGGGCCGGCAAACTCAAGTTAGGGCAGGTTCGGGTCGCACGCTTAACCAAGCCGGTCCGGACTCGGTTCGGGAATGGTAATGTCGATCCGCGAACCCTAACGGGGCAAACCCGTTTTGGGCCAGTCCGGATCGTGGGTTCACCTGATTGAGCACTTTTTGAGTTTCTTTCAACTCAATATATATCTATATATATATAATAAAAACACAAAAAAAAGTTATCAAGTAACTCTCTATCAATCGCCCAAAAATCAAAGGCCTAGATCTAACCTTACAAAACACATTTTCTCCCCAAAAATTTTCTCCAAAACACAAATTCAAATCCCCCAAAACAACTTCTCTCTCTCTCTCTCTCTCTCTATATATATATATATAGGGAAAGCTTCGGTTGAGCACTACTCTAGTGCTCACCGCGTGAACACTAGGCCTTCGGGCGTTCATATCGAAAATCCGAACCGTTCACATTGATCTACACATCTAAATTAGTCTAAATATGTAAAATCAAATCATTTGAAATTCATTTGCCCATCCATCATGTGAGTATAAAAACAATGATTTTCAGCCATACAATTTTGTAACACTTTAATGAATGGGCAAATGAATTTCAAATGATTTGATTTTACATATTTAGACTAATTTAGATGTGTAGATCAATGTGAACAGTTCGGATTTTCGATATGAACGCCCGAAGGCCTAGTGTTCACGCGGTGAGCACTAGAGTAGTGCTTAACCGAAGCTTTCCCTATATATATATATATATATATATATATATATATATATATATATATATAGAGAGAGAGAGAGAGAGAGAGAGAGAGAGAGAGAGTCCCCTTCGGTTGCACACTACTTTTGGTGAGCACTCCGTGAGCACTCACGAACTAGAGACCCTATGAAAAATCCGAACCGCTCATATTGTTCTATATGCCTTAGATAGCCTAACAATAAAAAATCAAGTAATTTGAAGTTCATTTGCCTATCCATCATGCTGTTAGAATTTTCAGCCATACAATTTTGTGATGATGTAAATCATGGACAAATAAACTTCAAATTACTTGATTTTTTATTGTTAGGCTATCTAAGGCATATAGAACAGTATGAGCGGTTCGGATTTTTCATAGGGTCTCTAGTTCGTGAGTGCTCACGGAGTGCTCACCAAAGTAGTGTGCAACCGAAGATTTCTCTCTCTCTCTCTCTCTCTCTCTCTCTCTCTCTATATATATATATATATATATATATATATATATACTAGATTTGTCCGTGGGCACGTGCCTATGGCACGTCTTCAAAACGATACATCATATGAAAAGCCTTGTAAGTAGTAAATTAACAATTATGTTGCTCAAGTTTGAATAGTATAATAATAATTAGTTATAAATAAAAATCTCTATGTTTCATATATATATATATATATATATATATATATATATAACGCTACGTTACACTATGTCCACATTGCACGTATCTTGATATAAGATATACTTGACTTGACTTGATATGTTTCCCGAGTACGTGACCTATAAAATCCACCACTAGTCTAAACGCTCACTTGATTGCGGATAGCAACCATGTGGTATGGGACGCATGAAGTGCTACCTAGTTAGGTTAATAAAAGACATGACATTGACACGTACACTTGCATGATCCGTTTACATGTTACATGGTTATGATGACTTGTTTACTTGTCTACATGTTACTCGTTTATGTTGACACGTTTACTTGCTTACTCGTTCATATGTTACATGTTCCTATGGATTATTTAATTGTTTTCATGCACGTTATTTGTTCCATGAGGTCTTATTCTTGATTCTGTCATATGTTGTATTTGCTCTATCATATGATTCTTGATTCTCTGTTCTTTCCTGCTTTTGTTTCATTCTATTATTGTCCCGTTAGCTTGTCCACTTGCGGCCCGTGACTTGCATTAACGGGTACCTCTTTGTCTTTTCCTTTGTAATAATATACTTGCAGGCCCAGATGGAGAACTACCTGAAGGTGTTGCTGAACAGAGATTCTAGTCCTGTTTAATTTCATGTTGCTTTAGTTCTTGTTTATTCATGTAATCTTTGTTGTAATCCGGGCTTGTTTGACCCGTAACTATGTTTCTTTCCAGTTGTTGGTTATGTTCATGTAATATGTCATGTATTTTGTTATCCTATTGTGATTTTATATACTTTCGTGGTTGAAATCGTTATCTTGTTGTTGAGTTGAATTTACAGCTTATGAATGATGTATCTGCATCATTCGCTAGGCCTCAGTTACGTGCCTGTGTTCCTATATTCTGGGAAGCGGGGCGTGACAAGGTTTTACGTGCCTATGTTCCTCTATGTTTCATTTATATATATATGTATATATATATATATATATATAGAGAGAGAGAGAGAGAGAGAGAGAGAGAGAGAGAGAGAGAGAGAAATAATTAAATAAATAAAGAAATTGTTTTGGGATTTGAATTTGAGTTTTGAGGGAAAACTTTTGGGAGAAAAATATGTTTTGTGAAATTAGATCTGGGCCTTTGATTTTGAAGAGATTGAAGGAGAGCCACTTGATAGCTTTCTTTGTGTTTTATTTCAATTCCCCCAAAAATCAAAGGCCCAGATCTATCCTCACAAAACATATTTTTCACCCAAAAATTTTCCCCCAAAAATCAAAGGCCCAGATCTATCCTCACAAAACATATTTTTCACCCAAAAATCCCCCCCCAAAACTCAAATTCAAATCCCCCACCCAAACGTACAACTCCTATATTTATTATTTTTTTTTTCTCTCTCTCCCTCCTTCTTCTACTCAAAAAATTAAAAAAATAAAAAATTTAAAAATTTTTAGAAAAGTAAAAACTTTAAAAACTTTAAAAATAATTCAAAAAAATCAAAAAAATCATATAATATGTTTTTCGCTGGACCCCCAAAAGCTTCTCATATAATATGTTTGCTACTTCAATTAATTTGCTAGACCTCCAAAACTATTTTCTACGATCAAACAAGGTGCACCGTTCCGAAGACGTGCCGTAGGCACGTGTCAACGGGCAAACCTAGTATATATAATAAAACACAAAGAAAGCTATCAAGTGGCTCACCTTCAATTCCCCAAAAAATAAAAGGCCCAGATCTAACCTTACAATACATATTTTCCCCCCCAAAAGTTTCCCCCCAAAACTCAAATTCAAATCCCCATCCAAAACAACTCCTATATTTATTTAATTATTTTTTTTTCTCTCTCTCCCTGCCTCTTCTATTCAAAAAAATAAGAAAATAAAATTTTAAAAAATGTAAAAAAAAATTTAAAATTTAAAAAATAAAAAAAATAAAAATTTGAAACTTTAAAAAAAATTCAAAAAAAATCATATAATATGTTTTTGGCTCTGTGTTTGCTACTTCAATTAATTTGCTGGACCTTCAAAACTATTTTATATGATCAAATATGGTGCACCGTTCCGAAGACGTGCCGTAGGCACGTATCAACGGGCAAACCTAGTATATATAATAAAACACAAAGAAAGCTATCAAGTGGCTCTCCTTCAATCCCCCAAAAATCAAAGGCTCAGATCTAACCTCACAAAACATATTATTCGCCCCCAAAACTCAAATTTAAATCCCCACCCAAAACAACTCCTATATTTATTTAATTACTCTCTCTCTCTCTCTCTCTCTCTCTCTCCCTCTCCCTTCTGTTCAAAAAATTAAGAAAATAAAAATTTTAAAATTTTAAAAAAAATTAAAAACTAAAAAATCTTAAATTTTAAAAACTTTAAAATAATTCAAAAAAATCATAGTTGTAAATAAAAGTTCATGTTTCTATTAGTATATATTGAAAAATAATTATAAATGAGGGTGTAAAATCCAACTTTTTAGAACTTCAAGGGTGGAAAATGTTGAAATTTAACTGTTGAAGAGATATTTGCTATTTTCAATATAACATGTGCAATAAAAAAAAGTATAAAAATTCTGAAAATTTTACAAACCTGAAATCTTAAAATCTAAATTTCTAAGTTAAGAAAGAATGGGAGAGAGAGATGGAGAGAGAGAAAAAGAAAAATATGAAAAAGTGAAGAGAGAAGAAAGAGATAGTAATAAAGTAATGAGTTTTTTAGTTTTGGGGGGAAAATTTTAATTTTGGGGTTTGAAATTTTGGGGGGAAAAATATGTTTTGTGAGAATCAATCTAGGCTATTGATTTTAAGAAAGATTGAATGAGAGCCACTTGATAGCTTTCTTTGTAATTTATTATATAGATGTTAAAAAGCAACCAAATTAATATTAAAACCGTTGCACTATTGAAATGATTTTTTCGATTCTGTTCATGCTTTACGAATTATCCATTTTTTGTGTAATTTCAACGACTAATAAGTTTCATAAGACGAGCTTACGTGGATTCCAGTGTAGTAGATTATGTTCATCATGGCTAAATTTTCTTTAGGAACAAAGAATGGAAAAACATAGAATGAACCTATGACTGTTAGTTCACAATTCATAAGATGCACACCAACATGCCTATATACCAATTATCTAAGAGTAATTAAATTAAATTACATAAAAAGTTTTATAACAACAATGACCTCATCTTCCATGCCAATGGAACTTATGTTGTAATAGTATCTTCAAATATGATGTAGATTCACAGAATCACAACTACAGTGCGCTTACTGCAAACTGACATGCGTAATAATTTGAAGAAGTTGTTATTATTTCTCATCATCCTTCACCTTAAATTCTGTTTATCTTCTAAACTTGAGCTATTTTTGTGTAGCTAGAGTTAGGAAGTCGTTTGCGGGTTTCTTTTGGTAGTTCTCAATTTTCATATTTTTAAAAGCTTGAACTATTTGCACATTGCTTCGTTTTTGACCTATCCAAAGGCTTTATCTTAAGAATTTGGTTTCTGATGTGCTTAACATTATGCATATGTAGGTGGACCACCTTAGGATGTGATTTAGAAACTTGAGTTTGTAAACTAATGGATTAAGCCAGGGGTTGGTAAATGAAGTTCTCGATCTTATATCTTCAGTGCGTACGGCATTACATTCGATGACCAATAAGTATAATGTTTCACAAGTAGTTCACATCTCTCTTTAATCTACACTCTTTGAGTTGTTTTTAATCATGAACTACTCTTTCTTTTTCTGTAGATTCATTGATGTTACTTTTTTATAGTTTCCTTCGTAAGCTTCTTTCTACATTGCAAGAATTCAATAAAACAAAATTTGAATAATGATCATTATTGTTAATTGCAGGTGTTCCTCCCTCAGCAAGTGTGCCTGAATATTTATAGAGTGTTTGAGTCTGTCGGAAATAGAATCGAAGAAAGTAGCTATGATCCAAGTCAAAAACAACGGAAGATTGACTATTCTTCGAGCTTGTTGGCAGATGTGCAGAGTGCCTGTGCTCAGGTAGTGATGAACAATCAATTTTTCTCGAGATGAACATAAGTTTGTGTGTGTATATATATATATATATATATATATATATATATATATATATATATATATATAATTTAGTATATATATATATATATATATATATATAATTTAGTTTATGGATGAGAGATCATGTCATATAAGATTTGAATAAATTAATATGTCAGGCTTAGGTTACTCACAGTGATATAATTGTAATCTAATCTCTACCATTTTCTTCGGTTTTGTCTTCAAACTATTTTTAGTTCTTGGTTGGGTTTTTCTAATAAACAAAATGCCTTTTTCTTGTTTTTGAGTTGTAACTAAAATATTATTCTTGTTTGTTTTGTGATGTGGGAAAATCAGGCCGTACGATTTGGGCGTGCTTCTTAAAAGTTCTCAAATGTAAAACGATAATTTCAGCAACTACAGGCCTATAAGAGAAATCTGGACCATTTTCAGGCTCATCAACTCATCCACATCTACAATTAGGACTAATTTATAATTAAATAAGACAAGTTCCAGCTAATTAAAAACTGTTAACCAAATCCTCTATCTTAAACAGAGCTATCAACTAATTATATTCCACAACCATGAGAATTAGTAGTTAAATCCAAAAGATTACTTTTTAAATCTATCTTTTGGAACTAACTCCTAGCTATAAATACCTTTCACCTCCTTCATAGTTGAGCAATCAATAATTTTCCACTAAAACTCTACTCTTTATCTGAGTTACTGATAGTTGGAGGGTCTTTCACCAGGGTCAACCCCCGGTGTTCAGACTTTGTGCAGATTCGTCGACAATATCTCAGTCGTCAAATCCAGATCTGAATGTTTCCACCTGACAATCCCAAGATGCCCTTCATTACCGACCAAGGCCTTTACTACTATCGGTCATGCCCTTCGGGCTAAAGAATGCCGGAGCCACCTACCAGCGACTGTTGGACAAAGTCTTCAACAAGCAGATCGGGAAAAACATGGAAATCTACGTAGATGACATACTTATCAAAATCATCAAGAAAGAGGAACACGTGCCAAACCTCCATGAAGCATTTGATGTGCTGCAAAGATTTAACATAAGAATGAATCCCTCGAAGTGTGCCTTTGGGTGGAAGTTCTTGGGTTTTTTGGTCAGTCAAAGAGGAATTGAGGCTAACCCTGAGAAGATCCAAGCCATAATCAAGATGGTTCCCCCAAACATTATCAAGGAAATTCAAAAGCTTACAGGGTGCCTTGCCACCATTGGTCACTTCCTCTCCAATATAGGGAGAAGTTCCTTATGTTTTTCAAAGACCTCTGAGGGGCAAAAGGTTTTTAGTGGGAAGAAGAACAACTCAAGGCACATCTCGTCAATCCACCACTCCTTAGCAAGCCAGAGCTGAGTGAGGTTCTTTACATCTACCTGGCCACTTCCAATTAGACCCTCAGTGTCGTCTTGGTAAGGGAAGAGGACTTGAAACAAAAGTCAATCTACTAAATGAGAAAAATCCTCCATGACACTGAGCTCCACTTGTCCAAGATAGAGTAAATGAATTATTTGATGATGTATAGAATGAGGCAAAACGATTTTCACATCTGAACAACACATCATCTTGAACAAAATCTGTGTCTGTCCCCCTAAATACCATCGCAAGCTTTCCTGTTAACTTCAAAATCAACCTTTCCTGTTAAATTCAAAATCTGTCGCAAGCTTGCTCAAAAATATGCTATGCGTACAACTGATCAGTGTTTAGAACTTACAACCTTACATGTCATGCAAGCATTGTTGACGAGTTATATCTCTAATATAATATTATAATGTAAGAGTTGAGATTGTACAATCAACCATCTAATCTTAGTCATTTATTTTAAAGTGAGAGTTATATTAACCATTCATTTACTAAAGTGTTGTTAGTTACCATATATCTGGAGGATGAAACACTTTCTATTTTAATGAATTAAAATTAACTTGTCAATAATTATATTTTTTGCAGATTATCTACATCAATGGACAAATCCCACAATGAATACTCCTTTATTAATTCCTTGCAAGAAAATCAACAATTTTGGACTATTAAAGTATTGGTTACGAAACATTATAGTGTGAAAGAATACAAAAATAGTAAAGGCACAGGAAAAATCTCAAAAGTTGCACTTATGGATGATGAGGTAAGATACTTTAAATATTGTTAAAATATTCATACATATACATACATATACATACATAAATAATTATTAATACTAAATTTTCATCTTTTGTAGGGAACTAGAATACTAGCGATAATGTTTAATGAAGTGGTGGAAGCGTTCCAACATACGCTTGAGGAGCATAAAACTTATTTAATTTCTAATGGAATACTAAAAAATGTCAACAAAAGATATAACCCATTGCACGATAAATTTGACATCATTTTGAAGTTGGGAAGTATTGTAGATGAAGTTGAAAAAGGTCTTATCATTGATAAGGATAGGTACAAATTTGCAACTGTAGATGAATTGCAAAGCATATCTTCTACTGTATTTAAAGGTAAAAAATTATGTTACTATATATATATATATATATATATATATATATATATAGAGTTAGTCTATTAAGAGATGGAAAGCTGAATTCCTTATCTGAGCTGGAAGTGATCAGCCGTCCGATCTGGTTTGATTCAGATCGAATGGCTGAGATCAGATCCCGTTCTCCATCTTGTTTAGTTGAGGGTAAAATGGTCATTTCCCCCCTCTCCTTATCTTTTGGCAGCCTGGCTCCCATCTCCAGCTCCCGCTCTCTCTTCGATCTGTTCGAAACCCTAGCCTCCTCTCCTTCGAATTACTCCCGCGCTCTCCTTCTTCGATGAAACCCTAATCGATCTGAGAGAAACCCCCATTCTCCTTCTACGATTTCTACTCTCTTGGATTCTCTCACTCTCTTCGACGAGAAACCCTAGCCCCCAAATCCAACGAGTCTCAGTGGTCTCTTTCTCTCTCTCTGAGATCGAAGACCCCAACCGCAATTAGGGTTGCGAGGCTCTCCCTCTCTCTCTTCGAAGTCAAACCCATCTTCCGATTAGGGTTTCGATTCCTCATCGATGGTTTCTTATCAACTGTAACCCTCTTCAGCGATGGTAATGTTCCCGTTCTCATATTTTGATTCCATTTCGTATATGGGTTTTCTCTGTTTTGATTAATGTTTTGATGGGTTTGTTGTTTTGGGGTTGAAACTAGATCTGGGTTCGAAATTTTTCGGTGTTTGAGATGTTGGGTTGTTATGGGTATGTTTAGATCTATTGAATATGATGTGTTTTTTAGATGGATCTCTAAGATCTGCATCAAAGAAGTGGAAAATGAATCACCCCATGTAGAATTTATTTACATCTTTCATTGCGTTAATGTAAAATAACTTTCTGTAATTGATGATTAAAACTCGAATATTTTAGTTTGGCTAACATGGTGGTTATACTATTACTGATCATAGAATTAAAACTCGAATATTTTAGTTTCAGTCGTAGTTTTCTGAATTATTCTATATATAATGTTCCTTTTTATCGTGTTTTCAGTGTTCTTGAATACGAACTTCTCAACTTGGAGATACCAACTATCTCAATTTTAGGTTCGCTGGTAGAATCTGGAAACCCAGTCTTGGTTTACAGGTAAAAGAATCTCTGAAGAAAAAACACGGAAAACTTAAATATGTGATTCAAAATTCAAATTCAATACTCTATCCTAATTTTCTTCCAATATATCTTCTCTCATGTTTTAGTAGGGATCAAGACTCCGTAATTCCTTTAACCGGGAGTAGGAAACTAGTGCAAAAGCTAGCAAGGGATCTCGGTCTAAACACTACAGTTACTTACAGAGTTTGGTTCGAGGGGAATCAGGTAAATTTGTCACATTAACACTTTGCACGAGAAAAACTTGTACACACTCATGTACAACAACTCTTCTAAAATATCTTACAAGGTTAACTTAATCATACCCTTAACTATAGTCATATATTGTTATGGGGGCTGTTAGTTTAGTTGAAGCTTCCATGGCTACAGTTGCAGGAAAACTACTCCTTCAATTTCAGATGAGTGCAGTTGCAACTCTTAGGCTCAGTGTGGTTGAGATGGTGGAGAATTAATGTTGTGTCACTGTAGTCATGCAACAAACATTTTGCACATAACACTCTAAAATATCTAACAAGGTTAACTTAATCCTACGTACCCTTAACTATAGTTATAGCTATGGATATTGTTAGTTTAGTGGCAGCTTACATGACGCTACCATTGCAAGAAAACTACTCCTTGAATTTCAGATGACTGCAGTTGCAACTCTTACTAATTTATTTTGATGAAATTTCTTACACAGGTCGGTGGCTAGACTGAAGCATACGGAAACATTTTTTTCATCTTATTTCTTTTCAGTTTTGGAGTGCAGGTGATCTAGAGTGAAGGGAGTGTGTTTGTATGTGTATGTAAGTGAGATAAGCATTCATTACCCTAGTTTGCCTTAATGTACTGGAACTGTAAGTTGGGAAAAAATGTGTGAAGAAGATATGATGCAAAATGTATGTCTTTTGGTTATGTTATTTCTTAGGCTGATCGACTTCTTTTTCTGCTGTAAATGAGCTGATTGAGCTATTTTTTATATTGTTTCTTGGCAATTTGAGCCTTTTATAATGTTGTTTATGAACTAATTGAAGGGTGTTTATGTTGTTTATCAACTACATGAGCTGGTTGAGCTTGTTTTTAGGTTGTTTATGTTGTTACTTGGCTGATTGAGCTCTTTTTTTGGATTGTTCATGAGCTGATTGAGATCTGTTTAGGTTGTAACTTGGCTCATTAAGCTATTTTTAATGTTGTATCTTGGCAGTTTGAGGCTTCACATAATACAAAACGAAAAGAGGATAGACCAAAGTAATTAATTAGAGAGAAGTTGTAACAATACTTCACAGATTAAATTGATGCAATTGTTACATTGTACTGATAAATACTAAAGTTTAGGTTTGTTTCAGATTAAATTTGATGATTGCTAGCACTCATAGTTAATTTTTTTGGAAAGAATACCTGTGCAGCAATCACAAATCAATATCTACATAAAACCTTTGATTACATAACTAGCAGAAACTTTAAATGCACTGCTTTTGATTAAACAGATTAAAGGCTACAGATGTAGGCAACGCAATCGTCACAAGTTTAGAACTGCACTATACAGTGAGGATGAATATTTTTTGACATATAGCAATTTTAACAAATAATAAACTTCTGGTTCCATTTACAATCTTTGACTCTTCACTTCACCAAGCCTGGATAATGAAAGCTGATACATCATAAACATCGCAGGCTCTCTATATCGGGCAATCATCAAGGCAAAAAGAATGACAGGAGTAGCTATTCTAAGAAGTTTTATCAAAACAGTGAAAAGAACTGTACACAGTAGAAGCCGATATATTAATTCTGAACACTCTCATGACTTAATCTCCATAGCTTTACATCAACATACAGAAATAAAAAAATTCCACTAAAATAACATGCAAACTACAAAAATGATTACACAAACTCCTTTCCATTTTATTCAAATAGATAAAAATATATATCAACAGCAGGTTATAGCAAAAGAATTAACAAATTGGAACATTGCAGAGACTCAAAATTCATTCACTCAACCATACATTTCATTTGCAACCAAAACAAATTCATTCACTCAACAATACATTTCATTAGCAACCAAAACAAATTCATTCACTCAACAATACATTTTTTTAACTCTTGGTTGCTAGCTTTTCTTTACCATTCTGAATCTTGAGAACCTTCTTCACAATCTTTTGCTCTTCTACCAAAAAGGCCCTAATGATTCTGCATAAACCATCGAGGACAGTGAATACAGGGGGCAAAAAGATTTTTAGCATTTACAGGTAACCCAGCAAAGTAATCTAGCATTTGGACAACGAGTTGACAAGATGAGTGTAAATATTGTCTTTGATGGCATCTCTATTTCCTGTGTCGAGGGGGGAAGACGGTCGCTCCTGGATGATTCCTCAATCTGGCAACTGCACACATCACAACGACAAAATTGAGCATGCACCCAAACGGGCAAAAGAAAGAGAACAAGCAGGCAAATTTGACCAAACCGCATACACCCCCGCAAAATGAATCACACATGAGCCTTTTCAAAATACTTAATAAAAACCTGATGTAGGTTTTTCTCATTCTTTTCTATACACTCAATATGTAGTAGATGTTGGAAAGAAAACTATATTCTCAATGCATCTCAATATGTAGTTCCTTCTACCTGCTGCAGCCTCTTCTACTTCTTATCCTTATGCAATGTTTCTCATCTCCTACTACTTCTCTTCTACATCTTCTCCTACATTCAAGTTCTATTCTGTGTCCAGTAAGGGAAAAAATTCATAAGATGGAAGTATGATTTCACAACCAACCAAAGCAAATTAAAGAATTGGAACGAAAGATTTTTGGATTATGAAATAAAAGAAAAAAATAGTAGGCTCAGAACACACTATTCTCACTGAGGCTGCATTGGGGTGTCATGATTACTAATTCAAATGCATAAATAATCAAGCATCAGAAACTACAAAGACTCGCCCATTAAACCGAGAACAGCAAATATCAAATAAAAAATATCAAATATCAAATACCAAAGTAACTGAACAACAAATATCAGATACTCAACCATTAAAACTAGAAGAAAATATCAGATACAATATGTAAAGGAGAGATGAATGAGTGAAATGACCAGAGTAGCCCCACCTTCATAAGTGAGTGTGCGAAACTGAAGAGTATGCATAAATATAACAAGCTCAAAAATAAATTCAAATCATAAGGGGTGTGTCATCACTGCCTACACAAACACACAAAAAGACAGAAAGACAAAACCCATAAATGCATAAATGAGAATCAACTACTTCCTGGACATATAAAGAATGTCCATCTTGTTCCAGTAGCATCAATATTTTCCCCTCAATTCAACTCAACCATTACCTGGAAAATTAATTAACAATAAAAAGTGTCCATCTTGTTCCAGTAGCATCAATATATATATACACACACTATGATTATGGGTATTAATATATGTGTGCTCATATTCTCAAACTTTACTCACAGCTATCTGCTTGTCCATTATGATACTCAAAACAAATATTTTCAGAATTCCACATAATACAATTGGAGATTCTGAACTAAAGTGGTCCAGTTGCTGCAGAAAGATTGTGAGTAAAGCACTAAATGGTGACTATTATCACCTGTAGCGATATTGCTTATATTTAGTTAGATATGAAGGTACTTGGCTAATTATAATTAACAGGAACGCATGCTAAAACAAGTTCATAGCGACTGCCCAAAAGGAGGGGAAAAAAGTCAAAAGCCTTATGTAAAATTTCCCCCAGTTGGAATAGTATACCTCCTTTCCGAGCGATTACCCTAGCCCCCTCTCCTATTTTTGAATATAAATTATGTAGATCTATTAATCAGTATAGCAAAAGGACTATTAATCAGTAACAAAAGACATACAACTACGTCCTCCTTCAATTCAACTGAAAACACAACATGAACAACTCGATGTCCTACTACATAACACGAACCAAGAATCATACAAATTCCTTAGCTCCATGTAAGTTTCCTACTGAGTACCATATAACTAGAACTAACAATCAAAACAAATAAAGCCTTCAACAACTGTAGAGTGCTACAAAGGAAGGATCTTTACCATAAAAAAAGTGTGGACTTTTAGGTCATCATCTATCAGTTAATAGTGGCTCAAATTGTATAGATTTTTATATGATTTGTATCATGATTAAACAAGAGTGTTGAAATTGCCCAAAATCACAACTTTGATACGGAACTGATTATGTAGTGTCCTGAGATCCATATACTTTGTTTACGAGAGAAAGAAAGTAAACAATTTTAAACTCCTAACATAGTCTAAATGGAAACGAGAGCATTGCGTATTGCATCACATTAGTATTTGGCATTCATCCAAAGGAATTTTTTTATTAACTAATTTCAAAGGATTGGAGATTAAATCATTGAAAAATAATTTCAACTTATCTGTATATAACTTCGGATTTCAAATTTAACCTAGTTTCCCTATATGGAAATTTTTCCAGCTGTGTGCATTGTGTGCAACCCATCATCTCAATAGATCTAAACATACCCATAACAGCCCATCATCTCAAACACCGAAAAATTTCGAACCCAGATCTAGTTTCAACCCCAAAACAACAAACCCATCAAAACATTAATCAAAACAAAGAAAACCCATATACGAAATGGAATCAAAATATGAGAACGGGAACATTACCATCGCTGAAGAGGGTTACAGTTGATAAGAAACCATCGATGAGGAATCGAAACCCTAATCGGAAGATGGGTTTGACTTCGAAGAGAGAGAGGGAGAGCCTCGCAACCCTAATTGCGATTGGGGTCTTCGATCTCAGAGAGAGAGAAAGAGACCACTGAGACTCGTTGGATTTGGGGGCTAGGGTTTCTCGTCGAAGAGAGTGAGAGAATCCAAGAGAGTAGAAATCGTAGAAGGAGAATGGGGGTTTCTCTCAGATCGATTAGGGTTTCATCGAAGAAGGAGAGCGCGGGAGTAATTCGAAGGAGAGGAGGCTAGGGTTTCGAACAGATCGAAGAGAGAGCGGGAGCTGGAGATGGGAGCCAGGCTGCCAAAAGATAAGGAGAGGGGGGAAATGACCATTTTACCCTCAACTAAACAAGATGGAGAACGGGATCTGATCTCAGCCATTCGATCTGAATCAAACCAGATCGGACGGCTGATCACTTCCAGCTCAGATAAGGAATTCAGCTTTCCATCTCTTAATAGACTAACTCTATATATATATATATATATATATATATATATATATATATATAGAGAGAGAGAGAGAGAGAGAGAGAGAGAGAGAGAGAGAGAGAGAGAGTCTTCTTCCGTTGCAAACGGGCCGGAACGGGTCTGTTCGCACAGACCCGTGCGAACTTCGATCTGGACCTTCAGATTTTTTTTAATAAAATCTTACCTTAACCCGTCGTTGGGAAGGACGGGTTAAGGCAAAATTTTATTAAAAAACATAACCTTAACCCATCCTTCCCAAGAACGGGTTAAGGCTATCTATATTCATTTTTATTTCCATACAGTTCGTCTTCTTCGACGATTGCTCTTGCGCTCTTCTTCTTTCTTCGACGAACCCAACGGAAAAAAAACCCTAATCCTTCGTTTAAACCCAAATCCTTCGTCGAAAACCCAAATCGATCCACTTACCCCCGCTCCCCCCTCCTCCCAATTACAAAATCGAAACCCTAGCTTCTCTTCCCCTCTTCGATACGAAATTGAAATCCTAGTTCTCTTCCAAATCAATTGTTTGGCTTGACTTGGACCTATCTTGTAAGGTATACACTATTTCTTTACCTCAATAATCTACATTTGTATTATTTTTTTGAATTTGTGTGTAGTAAATTATTTAGAAATTTGGAAAAAATTTATATGCGTTAGTAGATTTTAGATGTAGAATCGGGTTGACTTCAAGTATATTCAATTGCCGAATTATGTTGCTTGCATTAGTAGTTTGTAGAATTAGAATTGTATATACGAAATTAGTTAGAAACTTTTCAGTGCGGTTATGGTTGAAAACCCTGCAAACGACCGTAAAAAAATACGAAACTTTCCGAGTAGGTTCGTCTCACATAGTACAAGCCACACCAACTTGTAGAAGCGAGTTTCGACTCACGGTTCGAGAGATACGACCGCGTATCGCTTTCGGTTGAAAAAAACCAAGTATAGCAGTGCACGGCCGTATATCGCAAACCGTGACTCGAAACTCGCTTCTACAAGTTCGGGTGGCTTGCCCTACGTGAATTCGACCAAGTCGGAAAGTTTTATAATTTTCGGATGCCGTTTGTGCGGTTTTGCTCAATTTCTCATATGAGAAGTTTTTTGACTTAGAATTTTTTAAAAACGGTTAGATTAGAAAACACCTCAAACGACCTCCCAAAAATACGAAACTTTGCGGGTTGGTTGTTGTTCCGTATGAGAAGTGACCCCAAGTTGTAGAAGTGACATTCGACGCACGGTTCGAGAGATACGACTGCGTATCGGTTTTGTTTGGAAAAAACAACTAAAGCCGGTACACGGCCGTATCTCGCAAACCGTGACTCGAAACTCGCTTCTACAAGTTCGGGTGGCTTGCCCTACGTGAATCCGACCAAGTAGGAAAGTTTTATAATTTTCGGATGCCGTTTGTGCAGTTTCATGAACTTCCTCGCATGAGAAGTTTTAGACTTAGAATTTTCTAAATGCGGGTAGATTAGAAAACCCTTCAAACGACCTCCAAAAAATACGAAACTTTGCGAGTTGGTCGGTGTCCCCTACGAGAAGCCACCCCAAGTTGTAGAAGTGAGTTTCGACTCACGGTTCGAGAGATACGGCCGCATATCGCTTTTGGTTGGAAAAAATCATTATAAAGCAGTATACGGTCGTATCTCGCAAGCCGTGACTCGAAACTCGCTTCTACAAGTTTGGGTGGCTTGCTCTACGTGAATTCGACCTAGTCAGAAAGTTTTATAATTTTTGGATGCCGTTTGGGCGGTTTTCTCTACTTCCTCGCATTATAAGTTTTAGACTTAGAATTTTCTAAGTGCGGGTAGATTAGAAAACCCTTCAAACGACCTCCAAAAAATACGAAAATTTGCGAGTTGGTTGGTGTCCCCTATGAGAAGCTAGACCAATTTGTAGAAGTGAGTTTCGACTCACGGTTCGAGAGGTATGGCCGCGGATCGCTTTCGGTTGAAAAAAATCATTATAAAGCTGTATACGATCGTATCTCGCAAACCGTGAGTCGAAACTCACTTCTACAAGTTTGGGTGGTTTGCGGTACGTGAATTTAACCAATTAGGAAAGTTTTATAATTTTCGGATGTCGTTTGTGCGGTTTTGCTTCAATTCCTCAAATAAGAAGTTTTTGACTTAGAATTTTTTAAAAACGGGCCGAATAGAAAACACTTCAAACGACCTCCAAAAAATACAAAACTTTGTAAGTTGGTTGGTGTTCCCTACGAGAAGTGACCCCAAGTTGTAGAAGTGAGTTTCGACGCACGGTTCGAGAGATACGACCGCGTATCGGTTTTGTTTGGAAAAAACTCAAATAAAGTGATACACGGCCGTATTTCTGGAACCGTTAGTAGAAACTGACTTGTACAAGTTGTGGTGGCTTGCGCACTTATAAAAACACCAAATACAATGGTTTAGTACCCCTAACTGTTCTCCTTTTCACGGTTTCTTAGGTATGGACAGTTTTGAAGGAAGTTCTATTGCCGGAGAGAAATTTGTTCGTGCACAACAAATTGGCGAGTATCTTCCTCATGTTGACGAGCACCTAAAACCGAAGATTGGTATGACATTTCCCACTCTTGAGGAAGCGAAAAAATTTTATTCATCATATTGCAAATGTGCGGGATTCTCTATGCGTAAGGGTGGAAATAAATATAAGAAAAACGATGTAGTGGATAAATCATATGTTTGTAATAAAGCCGGGGAGTCACCGAATAGTCATAATGAAACGAGACGAGGTACAACTTCTAGAACGGGTTGCAAAGCTTTCGTCCGTGCCAAACTAAACCCACAAAGTAATTTACAAAGTAATTCGTGGATTCTTTATTTGTTAAATGAAGCACACAATCACAAATTTACTTCACCCGGTAGACGTCACTTGCTACCTCGAAACCGTGAATTGACTAAGACAGATAAAAAAGTAATTGGTCAACTTACCGAAGCTAATGTCCCTATATGCAAACAAATGCTATTGTTTGAAGGTGCAAGTGGAGGTAATGAGAAAATTGGATTCACCGAAACCGATATCAGAAATCTCAGGAGAGACGAGATAGAGGGTTTAAAAGGACACGACGGACAAATGCTACTTGAGTTTTTTGAATCCAAAAAGGGAGACCGATCCTTCATTCTATTTTGATTACCAATGTGATTCCGAAGGGCGATTGTCACATTGTATCTGGGTGGATGGTATCGCTAGAAAGAATTACAAAGTATTTGGGGATGTTCTCTGCTTTGACGCTACCTACAATACAAACCGATACGGAATGTTGTTCGTACCATTTGTTGGATTCAACCATCATTGGCAATCAATATTCCTAGGTTGTGGGTTCATCCCCAATGAGAAGACATCCTTATTTGAGCGGTTCTTTGAAAAGTGGCGAGTTGCAATGCGCTGTGATCCGATCAATATCGTGACAGATGAGGATCGTGGGATAACTTCTGCAATTTCCAAAGTTTTCCCAATCACGTCACATAGATATTGCATTTGGCATATTTTGGATAGGCTACCGCATGAAGTTCGAATGCCGAATAACGTTGATGAGTTCAGGGATGCTTTGAAGACTATCATTTATACGGCGGAATTTAAAACAGAATTCGAACAGAAGTGGAAAAATTTGATCTCCCAGTACAAACTGGAGAATAACAAATGGTTGAAGGAAAAATTTGAGATCCGCGAAAAATGGGCTCCTGTGTACGCAAGAGACTCATTTTGGGGGGGCATGTTGAGTACCCAACGTAGCGAATCGCTACATTCATCCTTGAAGCACCATACTCATAAAAAGTACTCACTACATGAATTTGCCGTCATCTTTGACCGACTCTTAGTAAAACAAAGACACGATGAACTTAAAGAAACACATCGTAATCGCAAGGAGCGGCCAAAATTGAAGACTGAATGGGCATTGGAGTCACAAATGGCAGGGACATACACTTTGAAGATTTTCTACAAATTTCAACAAGAAGTTGTCAAAAGCTTATTACTTAATGTGAGTTTAATTGCGAGTATGGATACACCGGATAGTGCAGCTTATTCTGTAACAGTTTGTGGAAATTCAGAACCGGGGAGGGTGATTTCTTATTGTAAAATCACTGAAATTGCTAAATGCCCTTGTTCCATGTACGACTTCGTAGGCATTCCCTGCAAACATCTACTGGCAGTTATTCGGTTCACAGATCACACCGCACTACCCGAGCAATATATTTGTAGGCGATGGACCAGGGATCAACTGAGGAGAAGCAGTATACCGGTTCCCAATAGTATGAGCGACAATTTTGCCTCTTGTTATTGTGAACTGAGTATGCACTCAAGACATTTGGTCGATCTTGGTTGTTCTTCAGAGCGAGGATACAAGTACATGCTCGACCACATGCTGAAGGGAATTGAAGGCTTTGCTAAGATTGAGTCAGTGAACAGCACACCACACGAAGGTAGCGCACAACCTGAGAGTGGCGGACATGCACATGCACATGCACATGTAGGTGACCCTGTACAGTGCACCACAAAGGGGAGGCCTAAAGGGAAACGGTTGAAATCTATAAGAGAAGGTCAAAAAAAGAAGAGGTCAAGACTTTGCAGGACATGCCTTCGTGTCGTAGGTCATGATTCACGGAATTGCCCAAAAAATGTAGCAAGGTATTATACCAGAGATTTTGTATTTGTTAATTGGACTCAATAAATGTTAATTTGGTCGGTACTAACTCATTCTTCTTTCTTATTTAGTAGATCGGTGGGGAATGAAGAAGCTCCAAACGCTGTAAAGAGTGATGATGACGAAGACGAAGGTTCGTGCTAGGGGGGTTTAAGTACTTAAATATGTATGTCATATCAAACTTTCAAAATAATTACCGAATAATTGCTGAATTTTATATTTATTCGTGCAGATAATTATTAATTTCGACTCGATTATTAATGTAATGCCCTGATTTTTCAAATATTATTTTGCACGTAGTGTGCACGTGCAATATTTTTTTGGTTGGATTAAATGTTATGATTATTTTTATTATGATGAGTATAGATTTTTAAATATGTGCTTTTAAATTATTCTTACAAAGCCTTCCTTCAATTAGACAAAAAAGCCTTTTTCTTAAAGCCCAAAATTTAATTCAATTACTTTATTTTTAAAATTGTTATTTGGGCCCATAAATTAAAGCCCATGAGTCAATCTATTTTTAATACAACTTGTAATGTAGAATGCAAATTAGAGTTTATTTTTTTCATATAAAATAAAATGTACAATTTTTGGACCTAGTTGCTTGCACGTGCATTGCACGTGCACGTGCAATATGCATTCCTTTCTAGGCCGGTTGCACCTTGGAGGGAAAATCAAATTTTGAGTAGAGATCATGCTTGGTGGTTACTTGGTTGTGGGTAGTTAATGCAACTCCTACTTTCATCCTAGCCCTCCATCTTATAACCAACCACTTGATCCTAGCCATCCATTCTCCTTGATTTTTAGTATAAATACCCCCCCCCCCCCCCCCCCATGGCTAGTTATTCTTGTGCAAAATTATTCTCTTCCAAACCTATAGTTCAATTACCTTATCTAGTAGTGATTGTGTGAGTTAAATGATTGAGAGTGTGTGAGTTTGTGCTTGCAACATCAAGGATAAGGAGGGCCGGCTTTGGAGTGCTCGGTGGGCTTGTGTGGTGCTCGGGTTTGGTGCTTTTGGAGGCTCGAGTGCGCGCTTCTAGGAGGAGGACCGTTCGTGTGCAAGGACTTTTGTTTAGGAAGTTGCTAATTGTGTTTGTCTCTCCATTTGAGGTGGGTAAATTCTCCATATTTCTAAATTAGAAATGCATGTTAGAAATGAATGAATGAAGCATGAAAGAAATTAAGAAGAGTACACTTTAATTAGGAAAAAATAACCCATTGAATGATTGAATGTGGATATGCAAATTTATATGTGGTTCTATTATTTAAGTTGTATGTGAATTGATTAGAATCATGGATTGATTGATGAAAACACATTTATTACCATTAAGAATTACATACAAAAGTTAGTAGATTGATAATGCTATTTCATGTGTTAAATAGATCTTTTGTGTTAATGTGGGCATGAATAATTTAAAATATGAGTTTGTATGTTGCGTAAATGATTAAAGACAGAGAATTAATGTGGAATTTATTGATAAAGAGATTGGAATGCTAATTGCTAAGAAATGTCGAAAAAAAAGGGAAATGTGGTAGTGATAAATTAAAAGTTGAATTAATTGTATGAAAAACATGTTTTAATTATCGAAAAAATTATTTTTATACACTGGAGTATAATTTATGATGATATTAGTCAATCTGGACATTTACAGTAATTTTGATAAAAGCAAAATGAAATGAGGACTTGTTGAATGTCGAACGTTTTTAAATAACAGAGAGAATGGTTTTAAAAAGAATTTTGAACTATACTTGAATATCTGAGCACATAGCCCAAGTGGTCGGAGCGCGCGGCCTGTTTCACTGAGGTTGCTGGTTCGAATCCCCTTAGTAACGCACTTTTGCATTTTTGAAAAAAAAAATTAAAGTGTACAGCCGAGAGCATTTAATGCTCTCAGCCGTACTTATGACGCCTAGCACCTTCGGCCTAGTGGCTTGTGCTGTCGGCTGTGTTCTCCGTGGTTCTGGGTTCGAATCTTGCCCTCGGCAAGATTGAAAAAATTATTTTTTTGGGTGTTTTAATTATCAAAAAATTATGAGAAAAATATGACTATTCTTCTAAAAATATGTAGGACTTTGTAAAAATAATTTGGGAATTATTTGCATGAAATAAAGTATGATTTGAGAACAAAATGTGTAAATAGAAATATGGTTCTATATGTATATATTTTTGTGAAAATTATAACTTGCAAAAAGAATTTGAAATGAAGGATTGGAAGGTTAATATAAGAAATTATATCATGTGATGTATACGAATTATTCTCATATGTGAATAGTGTGAAAGATATTAAATGTGAATATTCGTTGTGATGTGAATTCCAATGTGTAGTTGATAATTGATGAAGTTTCTAATTCCATGTATGATTATGGACTATTGAACAAATTAGAGATCATGCTATAAGAAAAGGAAATCTGTTGTTTATGAATATGAATTTATGAGTTAGAAATGCTCAAATTGGAAATTGTGAATTAGAATTGAAACAAAAGAGTAGCTAAATCTCCCCCGGCATTTGGAAAGAAATGAAATGAAATATTGAAATGAAAGACCAAGGTTGGTCATGTTTGAATAAATGAATAAGTCCGGTTTAGTGGAGAGGCTAACTCTAGAGCTTTGATTTTTATTCATAACTCTATTAAATTAAGAATAGTGCATAGTGAAGACGTGATGAAAATGAGAGAAAATACGAGTATGAGAACTAGAGTTTACGGTGCGGGTGTGTGAGCCACAGAATGCATGCTTGATGAGTCAAGACATGGCGTGGGCGCAACTCAGTAATGATCGGACTTTAGCCACGCTTGTGGGATGTTTGGTGACTGCAAGAGGATCGTGTTCAGGGAGGAGGCTGAATTGCCACAGAATGCATGCTTGATGAGTCAAGACATGGCGTGGAATTCCCCTCCAGGGTCCGGTGCACGTGCTTGTACTCATAGATCATCTAGGATACTCACCGTAGTTACAGTAGTAGATTAAGTCATGGCGAGGGATTGAACCCTACAAAGATGAAGAATGATTAAAAGGCTTGCCCTCGGACCTATGTAGTATGGGATGCATAGAATCCGAACAAGTGCGCATTAGTGTCATGTAATATAAATAATGCATTAAGGACTAAGTGCACAATCACAACACGACATCAATAGGGTAGTCCCTTTAATTGGATATGTGACAAGTTTGTGTTTGCTAAATATGGAAAATAAGTTATACTATTTCCGGCATAGAGAGGATGGCCGTGTATAATGTTCGTCGGTTGAATAAACTGACGTACCCACAGTCTTATATGCAGGTAAATGACACGATAAAGATTAAAGAGGAACAGATGACTAAAGATTATACAATGTTGTTGTACATTTGTTTTATTGTTGTAAAGTTTACTTCCGCTGTGCAATGTAAAGTGTAATGTAATCTTGTAAACTCTGATGTAAAGTGAAAAGTTCAAATTTACTTGTAAAATTGTACTAAAGGAAGTGGAAAGATCCTGTAGAACATCTCGAATTCAGTGTATTTGGGATTCGGGGCGTTACAGAGTGGTATCAGAGCCATGCTTCCACACTTGTACAAATTTATAAGGAACGACACCCTAGTAGTGGACATTTAGAGTGTGTGTTTGAGTCTAGAGATTTAAATGTAAGTGACTTACATCTGTGTTGCTCTATGACTTATGCTTCTTCCACTCTATTTCTAAGATGGCTGATCACTTCGACCCTGCTGGAGACGACGACTGGCATATCATCGAGGAAGAGTACCATCCTGGACAAGCAAATTCCGAGAAAGAGTACTACCCAGGGCAAGCAGATTCTGACGGAGAAGAATGGCCTGAATCCCGAGAGATCATCCCACCTCCGGATTCATCTGATGACTCTTCTGACGAAGAAGAAGAACCAGTTCCGATTAGTCTTGTGACTTCTTTTCAGAGGCAGGTAGAAACACTGCGAGAGAGAGTCGGATTGTTGGAGGCTCAGCTGGCAAAGCGTAAGGACGATTTTTTTGTTCTCAGTCATCGTGTATGGGAACTCGAGAAGAGGAAGAATCTGACCGATGTGCTGAAGGATGAAGTTGATGAACTACGGGAAGAACTTCGAGAAGCGAAAAGGAACCGTAGGAGTTAGACTGTTGTAGCTTCTACTATTTTCATTCTGATGTCAAGAAATGTTTTTCAATTCGAATGTATAAAATTTGGAATTCATTGAAATGCAAGTTGATTTAAAACTCGTGTCTTATACTTCGAATTTAATGGATCTTTTGCATCAAAATATGGCTAGAAGAGGAGCTAGAAATGGTGAAGGTTTGGATCTGGAAACAGAACTTGCGAGGGTCTATCAGACACTCAACGCCGTGGCTATGAATCAGAACCAAGGAAGGGGGCCAGTGAATCCGGTATCCGAAGCGATTAAACTGGTAGAATCGTTCAAGCGAATGAAACCACCTGTATTCGAGGGAAAGTCAGACCCTGATGCGGCTGACAACTGGATTCGTCAGGTGGAGACAATCTTTGAAGTGCTGGAGACCCCTGAAGGCAGTAAGGTGAAGTTGGCGACTCTGCAACTTGAGAAGGACGCGGCTGTGTGGTGGCAGTCGATGAAGAGGACAATGGGAGGCATAGTGCTTGGCTGGGAGGAATTTCTGAAAGAATTCCGCAGTCACTATTTCCCCTCCGACGTCCAAGAGAAGAAGGCTATGGAGTTTCTATCACTACAACAAGGTGGCATGTCAGTTAGGGAGTACGAGACCAAATTTACTCAGCTCTCTAGGTATGCTCCGGAATTAGTGATGAATGAGGCTAAGAAGGCTCGTAAGTTCGAGCATGGATTGAGCCCAAGCTTGAGGTCCCGGATGAAACCTCTTGGTATCAGGAGATTCGACAAGTTGGTCAAGAGAGCAGCAGCGACGGAAGCAGACATGGAGCAGTTTCATGTTGTTCAGAACCGGAGGAACAACTGACAGTCTGGAAAGAGGCCCGCAAATTCTGGGAGTTTCAAGGCACAACCATCTGCACAAAGGTTCAAACCGACAGGGCGAACGCTATTAGTGTGGCTGTAGGACCTGAGAACAATGTTGTGAGACCTCCTGCGGTAACTTGCTTCAACTGTGGTGAAACGGGACATTACCAATCTCAATGTCTTAAACCACGAAAGGAGAATCGCAATGTACCAACGCTGCAGACTGGGAAGAGACCGTACCAACCAGGGCGAGTATTTGCCTTGACGGAAGCTGATACTGATGAGGTTGATCATGTCATCACTGGTGCGAGGGCTGATGTTTAGAGGTTTTTGTCATTTCTTTTCCTGCTGTTTAGTGAAACTGTTACGTAATGAGTATGTATTATGTAACAGGCGAACTTTATCTTAATGGAATGAAAGCTGTTGTGTTGTTCGATACTGGATCCTCTCATACTTTTGTGTCTCCTAAATTTGCTAAAGTGTTGGGAGTTGAACCGAAGATTTTTTCAGGCAAGATCTTAGCAGTAGCTCCTCCATCAGGGGAAACTTTAACCACTGATCGGTATTACGCTGATTGCGAGATTGTGATTGGAGATCGAATCTTTGGAATTGATCTGATCGAGCTGACTATCTTGGGAGTCGATGTTATCATTGGCATTGATTGGATGTCGGTGTACAGTGCAAGCATCGAGTGTAAGACCAACACGGTAACAGTGAAGGCTCCAGGTGGACCTGAAGTCACTTTCCATGGGAAGAAGAAGTATTCTAGGCTAGTGGCAGCTATCCGCAAGGAAGAGACTCCTGTGGAAGTGCAAGGGATTCCTGTGGTTCGGGACTATCCGACTGTGTTCTTGGATGATTTTCCCGGGTTACTCCCGCATCGTGATGTAGAGTTCAGCATCACTGTTCAACCAGGAAGTGCACCCATTTCTAAGGCACTGTATAGGATGGCTCCAGTGGAACAAGATGAGGTGAAACGGCAGATTGAGCAACTGTTGGAGAAAGGCTTTATTCAACCTAGTGCGTCACCTTAGGGAGCACCAGTGCTTTTGGTAAAGAAGAAGGATGGATCGATGAGAATGTGTATCAATTACCGGGAGCTGAATAAGGTCACTGTTCAGAATAAGTATCCTATTCCCCGAATTGATGACTTGTTCGATCGTCTACAAGGAGCAGCTATTTTCTCCAAAATAGATCTTCGATCAGGATATCACCAAGTTCGAGTGAAAGCCGAAGATGTGCACAAAACTGCATTTAGAACTCGACATGGGCATTACGAATTCTTAGTTATGCCATTTGGAGTGACGAATGCACCCGCAATCTTCATGGATTTGATGAACAGAGTTCTGAGGCCGTTCATTGATTCTTTCGTCGTGGTGTTTATCGACGATATCCTCGTATACTCCAAGTCAGAGGAGGAGCACACCGAGCATCTGGCAGTAGTTTTGAAGAAGCTGGAAGAGCCGGAGTTGTATGCCAAGCTATCCAAGTGTGATTTCTGGAAATCTGAAGTAGCATTCCTAGGTCACATCTTTTCTAAGGAGGGAATGGCAACTGACCCTCAGAAGATAGAGGCAGTGAGAGATTGGGCTAGGCCTACTACAGTGAAGGAAGTCAGAAGTTTTCTTGGAATGACTGGATACTACAGGAGAATCATTCAGGGTTATGCTCAGATAGCTGTGCCGCTTACAGGTCTGATCAAGAAGAATGTGAACTTCAAGTGGACTAAGCAATGTGAGGCAAGCTTTTAGGAGTTGACAGAGAAACTGACTACTGCACCTATTTTGGCTTTGCCTAGAGCAGGTGTTGAGTATGACGTTTACAGCGATGCTTCACATCGTGGGCTTGGTTGTGTCGTAATGCAAGAAGAAAGAGTAATCGTTTATGGGTCTAGGCAACTACAACCGCATAAGAAGAATTACCCGACTCAGATCTGGAGTTGGCTGCGATTATCTTTGCCCTAAAGCAATGGAGGCACTACGTGTACGGTGAGAAATTGAACATGTACACGGACCACAAGAGTTTGAAGTACATATATCAGCAGAAGGATCTGAATTTGAGGCAGCGGAGATGGTTGGAAGTGCTCGAGGACATGCGACCTGAGATCAAGTATCATTCTGGGAAAGCTAATGTTGTTGCTGATGCACTTAGTCGCAAGAGCAGCTTAGCCAGTTTGATTACAACTCAGAAGCATCTGGTTGAGGAATTGGACCGAGCAGGTATTGAAGTTGTCTTGCAAGGATTGGAAGCATCTTTAGCTCAGTTGAGGCTTCAGCCTACTTTGAATGCAAGGATCATTGCAAGTCAGGAGGTTGATGCTGATATCTTGGAGATGAAGGAGCAGGTTGGTGCTGGCAGGTTGTCCGGATTTCAAATCAGGGATGGAGTGCTGTGGTTCGGAGATAGACTGTGCGTTCCAAATCAGGCGGACCTGAAAGAGAGTATTCTTCAGGAGGCGCATGCTACTCTTTGTTCGGTACATCCTGGGAGTACTAAGATGTACAAAGACATCAAACAGCAATTCTGGTGGTCAGGTTTGAAGCGGGATGTGGCTGAATTTGTGGCGAAGTGTGAGGTTTGTCAGCAAGTCAAAGCCGAAAATCAGAGACCCGGAGGTCTATTACAACCGTTACTTATTCCGGAATGGAAGTGGGATAACATCAGTATGGATTTCATTACGGGATTGCCTAAGAGTCCTAAAGGCAATGATGCGATTTGGGTTATAGTCGATTGACTGACCAAGTCCTCTCACTTTTTGGCGATGAAACTCACGTCTTCGATGGACAAGTTAGCTGAGTTGTATGTTGGCGAGATTGTCCGGCTTCATGGTGTTCTGTCAACTATTGTGTCTGATCGAGATGTGCGGTTTACTTCGCATTTCTGGAGGAGTCTTCAGACAACTTTGGGTACCAAGACAGATTTCAGCACTGCTTTTCATCCGCAAACCGATAGACAGACCGAGAGAGTCAACCGTATTCTTGAGGATATGCTTCGGTGTTGTATACTAGACTTTGGAGGCAGTTGGGAAAGGCATTTACCTTTGGTAGAGTTTGCCTACAACAACAGTTTTCAGGCTAGCATCGGGATGGCGCCGTACGAAGCTTTGTATGGCAGGAAGTGCAGAACACCTGTTTGTTGGTTTGAGGTTGGGGAGCGTCAGTTGTTTGGTCCTGAGCTTGTACAACAAACTTCTGAGAAGATTGTTCTGATCAGGAAAAGGTTAGTGGAAGCTCAGAGCAGGCAGAAAAGCTATGCAGACAACCGGAGAAGAGACCTTGAGTTTGAGGTTGGTGATTTCGTCTTTCTGAAAGTATCGCCCAGTAAAGGTGTGGTTCGATTTGGCAAAGGCGGGAAATTAGCTCCGAGGTTTATAGGCCCGTACAAGATATTGAAAGGGATCGGGAAAACTGCTTACCGGCTTGAATTACCAGAAGAGTTATCTCAGGTGCACAATGTCTTTTATGTGTCTATGCTGAGAGGTTACATTCCAGACCCGAGTCATCATTTGCCTGAAGTGCCGGAAGGTTTGCAGTTGGATCTGAATTACATCGAGTCTCCTGTCGAGATTGTTGATCGTCGAGAGAAAGTCTTGAGGAATAAGACGATACCGATGTTCAAGGTAGTCTGGAGAAACCATTTGGTTGAAGAGGCTACTTGGGAGTCTGAGGAGAGGATGTTGAAGGACTATCCTGAGCTTTTTGCTTGATTGTATCTTTGTATTTTCTTGTGCTTGTTGTAAGGGTTTGTTTTGTCGCTCTTGACTGTAGTTCCGGGGACGGAACTATTCTAAGGAGGGAGTGTTGTAATGCCCTGATTTTTCAAATATTATTTTGCACGTAGTGTGCACGTGCATTATTTTTTTGGTTGGATTAAATGTTATGATTATTTTCATTATGATGAGTATAGATTTTTAAATATGTGCTTTTAAATTATTCTTACAAAGCCTTCCTTCAATTAGACAAAAAAGTCTTTTTCTTAAAGCCCAAAATTTAATTCAATTACTTTATTTTTAAAATTGTTATTTGGGCCCATAAATTAAAGCCCATGAGTCAATCTATTTTTAATACAACTTGTAATGTAGAATGCAAATTAGAGTTTATTTTTTTCATATAAAATAAAATGTACAATTTTTTGACCTAGTTGCTTGCACGTGCATTGCACGTACACGTGCATTGCACGTACACGTGCAATATGCATTCCTTTCTAGGTCGGTTGCACCTTGGAGGGAAAACCAAATTTTGAGTAGAGATCATGCTTGGTGGTTACTTGGTTGTGGGTAGTTAATGCAACTCCTACTTTCATCCTAGCCCTCCATCTTATAACCAACCACTTGATCCTAGCCATCCATTCTCCTTGATTTTTAGTATAAATACCCCCCCCCCCCCCATGGCTAGTTATTCTTGTGCAAAATTATTCTCTTCCAAACCTATAGTTCAATTACCTTATCTAGTAGTGATTGTGTGAGTTAAATGATTGAGAGTGTGTGAGTTTGTGCTTGCAACATCAAGGAGAAGGAGGGCCGGCTTTGGAGTGCTCGGTGGGCTTGTGTGGTGCTCGGGTTTGGTGCTTTTGGAGGCTCGAGTGCGCGCTTCTAGGAGGAGGACCGTTCGTGTGCAAGGACTTTTGTTTAGGAAGTTGCTAATTGTGTTTGTCTCTCCATTTGAGGTGGGTAAATTCTCCATATTTCTAAATTAGAAATGCATGTTAGAAATGAATGAATGAAGCATGAAAGAAATTAAGAAGAGTACACTTTAATTAGGAAAAAATAACCCATTGAATGATTGAATGTGGATATGCAAATTTATATGTGGTTCTATTATTTAAGTTGTATGTGAATTGATTAGAATCATGGATTGATTGATGAAAACACATTTATTACCATTAAGAATTACATACAAAAGTTAGTAGATTGATAATGCTATTTCATGTGTTAAATAGATCTTTTGTGTTAATGTGGGCATGAATAATTTAAAATATGAGTTTCTATGTTGGGTAAATGATTAAAGACAGAGAATTAATGTGGAATTTGTTGATAAAGAGATTGGAATGCTAATTGCTAAGAAATGTCGAAAAAAAAGGAAAATGTGGTGGTGATAAATTAAAAGTTGAATTAATTGTATGAAAAACATGTTTTAATTATCGAAAAAATTATTTTTATACACTGGAGTATAATTTATGATGATATTAGTCAATCTGGACATTTACAGTAATTTTGATAAAAGCAAAATGAAATGAGGACTTGTTGAATGTCGAACGTTTTTAAATAACAGAGAGAATGGTTTTAAAAAGAATTTCGAACTATACTTGACAACCTGAGCACATAGCTCAAGTGGTCGGAGCGCGCGGCCTATTTCACAGAGGTTGCTGGTTCGAATCCCCTTAGTAATGCACTTTTGCATTTTTGAAAAAAAAAAATTTAAAGTGTACAGCCGAGAGCATTTAATGCTCTCCGCCGTACTTATGATGCCTAGCACCTTCGGCCTAGTGGCTTGTGCTGTCGGCTGTGTTCTCCGTGGTTCTGGGTTCGAATCTTGCCCTCGGCAAGATTGAAAAAATTATTTTTTTGGGTGTTTTAATTATCAAAAAATTATGAGAAAAATATGACTATTCTTCTAAAAATATGTAGGACTTTGTAAAAATAATTTGGGAATTATTTGCATGAAATAAAGTATGATTTGAGAACAAAATGTGTAAATAGAAATATGGTTCTATATGTATATATTTTTGTGAAAATTATAACTTGCAAAAAGAATTTGAAATGAAGGATTGGAAGGTTAATATAAGAAATTATATCATGTGATGTATACGAATTATTCTCATATGTGAATAGTGTGAAAGATATTAAATGTGAATATTCGTAGTGATGTGAATTCCAATGTGTAGTTGATAATTGATGAAGTATCTAATTCCATGTATGATTATGGACTATTGAACAAATTAGAGATCATGCTATAAGAAAAGGAAATCTGTTGTTTATGAATATGAATTTATGAGTTAGAAATGCTCAAATTGGAAATTGTGAATTAGAATTAAAACAAAAGAGTAGCTAAGTCTCCCCCGGCAATTGGAAAGAAATGAAATGAAATATTGAAATGAAAGACCAAGGTTGGTCATGTTTGAATAAATGAATAAGCCCGGTTTAGTGGAGAGGCTAACTCTAGAGCTTTGATTTTTATCCATGACTCTATTAAACTAAGAATAGTGCATAGTGAAGACGTGATGAAAATGAGAGAAAATACGAGTATGAGAACTAGAGTTTACGGTGCGGGTGTGTGAGCCACAGAATGCATGCTTGATGAGTCAAGACATGGCGTGGGCGTAACTCAGTAATGATCGGACTTTAGCCATGCTTGTGGGTTGTTTGGTGACTGCAAGAGGAGCGTGTTCAGGGAGGAGGCTGAATTGCCACAGAATGCATGCTTGATGAGTCAAGACATGGCGTGGAATTCCCCTCCAGGGTCCGGTGCACGTGCTTGTACTCATAGATCATCTAGGATACTCACCGTAGTTACAGTAGTAGATTAAGTCATGGCGAGGGATTGAACCCTACAAAGATGAAGAATGATTAAGAGGCTTGCCCTCGGACCTATGTAGTATGGGATGCATAGAATCCGAACAAGTGCGCATTCGTGTCATGTAATATAAATAATGCATTACGGACTAAGTGCACAATCACAACACGACATCAATAGGGTAGTCCCTTTAATTGGATATGTGACAAGTTTGTGTTTGCTAAATATGGAAAATAAGTTATACTATTTCCGGCATAGAGAGGATGGCCGTGTATAATGTTCGTCGGTTGAATAAACTGACATACCCACAGTCTTATATGCAGGTAAATGACACCATAAAGATTAAAGAGGAACAGATGACTAAAGATTATACAATGTTGTTGTACATTTGTTTCATTGTTGTAAAGTTTACTTCCGCTGTGCAATGTAAAGTGTAATGTAATCTTGTAAACTCTGATGTAAAGTGAAAAGTTCAAATTTACTTGTAAAATTGTACTAAAGGAAGTGGAAAGATCCTGTAGAACATCTCGAATTCAGTGTATTTGGGATTCGGGGCGTTACAATTAACCTTTTTTTTTTTTCTGGTATAGGTCCGGAATGAAACAAAAAAAATGCGCCCAATGGAAAGAAGCAATGCGTTGAAAAATTCGTTGCTTTTGGATTGTATATATATGTGGATAATTGAATATATCTATTTGGTACAAGTAAATTAATGATGCATTTAATCAGAATGTTATCTCTGTATATCAGTTTATTTTGTGTATTTGTGAACAAAAATATGTTGCTATGGAATTTGATCTTGTATTTGGGTAGCGAATGTTTATTTATGTCGAAAATTGTGAAATTGGTAGATGTGTGCAATTTGGGCAACTCGTTCTGTTTGTGAATTTTGTGTTAATGAAAATTGTCTGGATGCCGATGTGAACAGATTTGTTATTTGTGTTGGAGATTGTGTATTTTCTGGATGATATATCTATATTGTGAAAAATTGTGAAAATGTATGCAGTATTGAAAAAAAAGATGCTGGCAGATACTCTATACCTTAACCGTTATTGGGGATAACGGGTTAAGATAACATAACACGTCATCCTCAATAACGGGTTAAGGAGATAGATATTGGCAGTCCTTAACCAATACTTCACATATAGGGATTTTAGTTCGGCCAATATCTCTCCACTTAACCCGTTATTCGCAACGACGGTTTTAGATCCCTAAACCGTTATTGGGGATGACGGGTTAGGTTAAGATTTTTTTACAGAGCTTTCAACTTTGTGGACTATATCTTCTTTTGTTTATACATATACATATTTGTTCATTCTCTGCTTAAAAATATGTATGTTAACTTTCGCGGGTGTTGGATATAACTTCTTTTGTTGATACATATACAAATCTATTCATTCACAACAAGCCATTTGCAACACCAAATTTATTCATATAAAGGAACATTACAAACTGGCAAGAACATATTGTTTGAAGCAACATACAAAATTGTACATGACTCAAGCTAGTTGACATTACAAAGTCATCCTTTGATACCTCAACTCCTAAATTGAAATTAATTTAGTATACAAGTACATGCTCGCTTTCTTCTCGAAGTGGAAGGAAGGACTGCTGACTCTGCCTTTTTTTGAATGCATAAGTAGCCAGTTGTCCCCTCTGCATACAAATTAGTTCACCACTATTACACAGAGGTAAAAATTCTCTGCTTCGTCGGATAGAGTAGTAGTGGGTGTAACCGTATATTCAAAGTACTTAACAACTTCTTGGCACGCACTCCTCATATTCGTACTATTTGTTGCACGATTGTGAGGTGTGCATGCCAAGAAGCTGAAAAGTACCATGAATACACTGCGACACCCACCACTACTCCGTCCGACGAAAGCAGAGAATTTTTACACTCTGTGTAACAATAGAGAACGAATGTGTATGAAAGGCAGACAATTGCTACTTATGCAAACACATCTAAAAGATAGAAAAAAGAAGACTAAGAGAAATGAAGGAAAAAAAGGCAGAGTCGGCGGCCCTCCCTACTACCCCTTGAGAGAAACCGAGCATGCACTTGTACACTGAAATGTTCATGCACAAGTCTCTCTACTCCTGCATCTTCATACACAAGAACAATTGTAGGCGACCATCGTTGAACTCAAATTTCTTCTACAACTCAGACTTCTTCCTCCCTATTAGGAAGGAAAGAGAGGTCTTGAAGAGAAGAAGAGAACATTGATTCCTCATATTTTTTCATCTACTGAGTAATGAAAATTGAAGTCTCTCATTTGAGTTCTCTTGAAGAGAAGAAGAGAAGACTCATTTGAGTTATGAGTTCAACTCTCTCAGTTATAGGCTAGAAAAAAGAATGATGGGGAGCATGATATGATAGCCTACAGAGCATAACACTGCTGAGCAATAGGCATATTAATCAACACAAGAAGAAGGAGGGGACAAGGTGCCGTCTACAACAACAAGAAGAAGACAAGAAGGACGGGTTAAGCACACTTATATTTGCAGAAGTTTATGGCTACTTGCATAAGTGTACCTAAATCGGTAGTACTCATAATTATTAAATCGCATGTAAAAAAATGTGTAAACAAGTTTGTAAATATAACTTATAGTTCACTTAATGAAAACAATTTATGATAAATTATTCATTAAATACGTTAATATTTGTAGCTGGGAGATGATAGGTAATAAGTTTCCAGTAAAGAGTTTATAGATATTTAAGTTCTATCATTAATCACATACGCCTCTCTACTCTTTACGTACATTGTCTTCTGAACTCTACAAAATAGACAGTCATATGTATGTTCTCTGCTTTTTTATATATTTTTTTAATTCCATTCCTAGCCACGTAACTAACCAATATAAAATTGATATCATCAAACGAATATTAAAATTAACACAAATTAATTTGTATTTTGGTTCATAAAAAACAATAAAAAAATGTTGTAGGTTAGGGTTAGGGTTAGTCTAGGGTTAGTAGGTTAGGGTTAGGGGTTAGGATTAGGGTTAATGTAGGGTTAGACTCTCCACTCTTTTTCTCTTCGTAGTAGAACAAGTTCAATATGAGAAAAACCTAAAATACATAGCCAAATGTAGATCCCCACATGTAGCCTATATATTGGCTACATCCACATGTAGATCCCCAAATGTAGAGTCTCCACTCTTTTTCCCATATCGAAGTGTCTGCTTTGAGATTGAGTTCTGCTTGTTTAGCTTGTTATGGGGGAAAAAAACACATGTAGATCCCACATGTACCCTGTGGAAGAAAAACCACATGTAGATCCCACATGTAGTCTATATGGGGGAAAAACCACATGTAGATCCCCACATGTAGCCTATGTATGGGAAAAACCATATGCAGATCCCCTAATGAGGGATGGGTACATGAGGGATGCACTTATTGTGGAAGGACTGATAAGAATCATTTTAGGCTTTCTTGCTAGATGACAACACCACTTCTTCGGTGGAGACAACATGTAGATTTCCACATGTAGCCTATATGGGGAAAAACCACATGTAGATCCCACATGTAGCCTATATGGGGAAAAAACCACATGTAGATCCCCACATCCACATACAAAAAGACCAATACAGATTTGGATCAACTGTGATGATGATGGTATTCCTAATGGAAAAGCACCTCTGCGTTATTAGAGCGCCACGCCACCAGATCTAATTACTTAGCTAACAAGAACTGGATCTGATCACATGTGGGGGCACAAGTTCACATGTAGTAGCGCAATAAAGATATGTGGGGGAAGATATATTTGATTAGCCCTGATTTGAACCTTCAATTTGATTGACTGATGGATGGATGGATTCATTAGTCTGGAAATTTAGAACGGCCTGTTAATGTACTACAAGTTAACGACTCGTACCACAAATTAAGATACTTGCCATGTTTTACATGTGGTTCCACATGTTGCAAAGTCAAATATAAATGTGGGGATCCACAAATATGAACCTAATTAATCAAAACAAAAAACATACACTCACCAATAACCCTATCTTAACCTAACCCTAACCCTAACCCGACACTAACCCTATCTTAACCTAACCCTAACCCTAACCCTTGGTACAAAAATCTCGTAATTTAATTTTTTAACTTTCACAACACTTATTATGGTAACAAATTTATAGTGGTTAGTTACGAGGTAGTAAATGGAAATTAATAAAAATTATCAATTTATGGGTATATTAATGTCACCTTGCACAGTTCAGGAGACAATTCTCGCAAAGAGTGAAGAGAAATTTGTAGAAAGGATAAAAACATCTTCTTACTTAACCCGTTATTGAGGATAACGGGTTAAGTTATCCTAACACGTTATTAACAATAACGAGTTAAGTAAAACAATTTTCACAGAACTTGATCACCTACAAAGCTGAGATGAAAATTCTTCTACCAATATATATCTACTTAACCCGTTATTAAGGGTAACGGGTTAATTGTTCTTAACCCGTTATTCTCAATAACGGGTTGAGCTGAGTTATTTTGGCAGAACTTTGTCAACTAAAAACCTGGGATTAAAAATCGTCTGCCATTATATGTGTTCTTAACCCGTCATTGTTGATAACGGGTTATGTGAGCTTAATCCGTTATTGACAATAACGGGGTAAGTTTACCTATTTTGGCAGATCTATATCATGTACAGACCTGAGATTAAAAAACTTCGGCTAATATATGTCTTCTTAACCCGTTATTGTGGATAACGGGTTAGGTACAACTAACCCGTTATTGACAATAACGTGTTAAGTTTATCTATTTTGGCAGAACTATATCATGTACAGGCCAGTAGGTTAAAAAACTTCGGCCAATATATGTCTACTTAACCCGTTATTGTCGATGACGGATTAGGTGTAGGTAATCCGTTATCTACAATGACGGGTTAGGTAGGGATATTTTGGCCCAATCAGTACAGGTGTCTTGGTGAAAAATACAACCTCACAACAACTCACAAGAATACTGAAACTGAGTTCACAACAATACAACCTCACAACAACAATTCATAGCACAAGAATTGAGAACTCAGTTCACAACAATACAACTACATATATATAGCGGTAACCACAACAATACAGAAATCCATGTTCCCAACAATATATATGTGAAGTTCAAAAATAGGACATCCATTAGCCAATACTTAATTAACTGAAATGAATTCAATTTTCAAAAATTTACACCAAAATTATACATATCAAGTTGCACATGTCTAAAATACAAAAATAACAAATGAAGGCGTTCTCCACTTTGGCTTGCACACCATGCCCGGTATTCACCTACAACAATTTATCAACATAGAAACAAACAATACGTTAGTTACTGCAATAACAAAATCACCAACCAAAAGATATGCTATTACAGAGTATTAGAGACTACCCTCTACGATCACGCAGCTTGCGACCGCTAGGTGTGAATTGATCGGGAGGGTTCCGCTTCCTTTGAGAATTTCGCCGTCTGCCTTGTGTCTGGGGAGAATCAGGAGCATCCGACGACTGTTCCTCATCAACATCTTCGGGATTTGGCTCGGCGATGCGAATTCCCCTACTCACAGTTTGTTTTCACCTAAAACCTGTTGATGGCAAGTTGGCTTTCAAATAGGCCTCAACTTGTGGACCTTCACCCGCGTCCTCCAGAGTACGACGGCACGGGGCTAGCATCTCCCGGATTACCTCCTTGAAGCTCTTGGGTATCCTAGTCTTCAAGACGCGAGCAGCTGTTCGAACAACCTCCCATGCGTTTTCAATCTACAGTTGGTGAAAAATTCCAATTTAAACATCATTCATAATTAGCGGCATCAATTAAATACAGTACATGCGTACAAACTATATGAAATTTGACTGACCGTTTTTCGATATGTCTCAGCCCTTGGTTGGTACATCGGCTGGGAGGAGGAATATGCTGGAGCTGGTTCTGCCTGGGTAGGGGAAATGGGAAGTTGCACACCAGCTGGTACGGCGGCCTTTGGAGAAACATACAACCGGGTTATTCGCTTGTACCACATCATGTATGCCTGCTGGAGGGAGCCATCATATGGTATCGCGACGTACATCATATTCGGTGTCATTTGCCGCCGCATGGTGTTCTAGTTGGCTACATGGTAACGATGGTAATCAGCCCAATCGAAGTTGGGCACCCGTCCCGTTCCCCTGACCTCGTGCAACTTTTTATCATAAGACCTGACATCGGGAATCTTCTGTTGATATCCGAATTGCCGCAAGACTCTGTCAGGATACTGGAACTCCACAACTCCAAAATTCACAAGAGGTGCAGCCGTCAACCAAAGGGATCTGTCTAGGCAGACTGGAGGAACCCGTTGCAACCTGTCGGCCGAGTATGGTTCCCAATTGACGAACTCGTCCCGCAGGTTGTCTAACTCATCTCTGTAGTAGGTTAGAGATTGGCGTGGCTTATCGACCAACGTGTGCCGACCCGCCCAATATGCTTCTAGAGGAGGTAACAACTCCGCTGCCCCCGGGTCGGCCAACCAATCCGGTGTAAGCTCAACAATATGGGGACGTCCGATGTGGATGCGTTCCCAACTCCAGATCTGCAGTTGCACCATTGGGCCACCCATCTGTACGCTACCTAAAGAACATGTGCACAAATTCCTATATAGTAGCGTCAGTGCCACACTCCCCCAACTAAAACCACCCGCATACCGGAAATCCTCCAACAACCGTAGGTACATTAGCGGCACGGTTGATCCGGATGAGTTCGGGAAGATAAGTCCCCCTATCAAACTGAAAATGTATGCACGTGCATAGTACATCAGGGTTTGCTCGTCCGAATCGGGGGCCAAATATTCCTCCTCGAACTGAAATTTTAACCAGCTGATGTACAGTGATTTACCATCGAAGGTTTCAACCATCACTTCTTCCTCCGCTTTATCTTTCGCAGCTTCTATTTGTTCAGACAATAAATCTTCATCAAAATTTGCGGGTACATTTTCGCGGATTTATTTTTCAACGGCCTCTTTTTTTTCGTTAACTATCAACTGCAGGTCGATGCCGAGTAAGTCACGAACAACTTCAACTCGATCGAAGTCCATGTTCCCCGTCACGGCAACCCCATCTATTGGTAGTCCAGTTATCATTGCCACATCTTGTAGGGTCACAGTCATCTCACCCACTGGTAGGTAGAATGTGTGGGTCTCCGGCCTCTATCGCTCGACTAGAGCTGTAAAGAGTGGCAGATCTAGCTTAACTGAATGAATGAATCTAGCTCCGTAGAAACCGTCCTCCACCACATACGGCGCGATACGAGGGTCGAAAGGAAGAACTGCGTGCTTCCGAAAATTACATTTTTTATTGGACCCATTCCACACGGCTTCGGATCGGTATTTGGGTTGCAAGGTGAGTATGCTTGTGTCCACGGGTCCGGGTGATGTAACGGGAACCGAGGACGACGCACCTGCCTCAGTAGATGTGGATTGACGGCCACCAACCTACACGAATAAATATAACAAATGTTATTATTGAGATAATGTTACATATTCGTATTTAAAACCAATAATAATAATCAATCTTACCTCAGTATTTGGTGCACCACTAGTGCTTTCAGACGGGATTCTCGGTTGCCTTGTTCTTGCCATTTATCTATCTGCCAAAAAATTTAAAATATGGTTGGTACGAATGACAACAAAACAAACATACCGAGATTGTGGAGAAAAACACACGATTGAAAACAAAAAAGGACTGAATGTGAAATTCGTTGAATTCACGTAGCATAAGTCACCCCAAATTGTGAAAGTGAGTTTCAAATCTCGGTTGAAGAGATACGGGCGTGTAAGATGGTTTAGGTGGTAAAAAACCCAAATAAACCGATACACGGCCATATATCTCGAACCGTAATACCAAATCCACTTCTACATGTTGAGGTGGGTTGTGTTTGAGTGAGATCAACCAACTCGCAAAGTTTCGTATTTTTTGGACGACGTTTGAAGTGTTTTCAACTCTAACCGCACTAAAATATTGAAAGTCTAAAACTTGTAATGCGAGGAAGTTGAGAAAACCATACAAACGGCATCCGAAAATTTTAAAACATTCCGACTTGATCGGATTCACGTAGGACAAGCCACCCGAACTTGTAGAAGCGAGTTTCGAGTCACGGTTTGTGAGATACGGCCGTCTACCGCTTTACTTGGTTTTTTTCCAACCAAAAGCGATACGCGGCCGTATCTCTCGAACCGTGAGTCGAAACTCACTTCTACAAGTTGGTTTGGCTTCACGTAGGTAACACCAACCAACTCGCAAGGTTTCGTATTTTTTGGAGGTCGTTTGAAGGGTTTTCTAATCTACCTGCACTTAGAAAATGCTAAGTCTGAAACTTATAATGCGAGAAAGTTGAGAAAACTACACAAACAGCATCCAAAAATTTTAATACTTTCCGACTTGGTCGGATTCACGTAGGGCAAGCCACCCGAACTTGTAGAAGCGAGTTTCGAGTCACGGTTTGCGAGATACGGCCGTCTACCGCTTTACTTGGTTTTTTTCCAACCAAAAGCGATACGCGGCCGTATCTCTCGAACCGTGAGTCAAAACTCACTTCTACAAGTTGGTTTGGCTTCTCGTAGGGGATACCAACCAACTCGCAAAGTTTTGTATTTTTTGGAGGTTGTTTGAAGGGTTTCTAATCTACCCGCACTTAGAAAATTCTAAGTCTATAACTTGTAATGCGAGGAAGTTGAGAAAACCGCACAAACGGCATCCGAAAGTTTTAAAACTTTTTGACTTGGTCGGATTCACGTAGGGCAAGCCACCCGAACTTGTAGAAGCGAGTTTCGAGTCACGGTTTGCGAGATACGGCCGTCTACCGCTTTGCTTGGTTTTTTTCCAACCAAAAGCGATACGCGGCCGTATCTCTCGAACCATGAGTCGAAACTCACTTCTACAACTTGGGTTGGCTTCTCATAGGGGACACCAACCAACTAGCAAAGTTTCAAAATTTTTGGATATCGTTTGAAAGGTTTTCTAATCTAATCTAACCGCACTTACAAAATTCTAAGTCAAAAAACTATCATGCCAAGAAGTTGAGAAAACCGTGCAAACGGCATCCCAAAATTATAAAACTTTCCGACTTGGTCGAATTCATATAGGGCAAGCCACCAGAACTTGTAGAAGCGAGTTTCGAGTCACGGTTTGGGAGATACGGCCGTGTACCGCTTTACTTGATTTTTTTCAACCGAAAGCGATACGCGGCCGTATCTCTCGAACCGTGAGTCGAAACTCACTTCTACAAGTTGGTGTGGCTTGTACTACGTGAGACGAACCTACTCGGAAAGTTTCGTATTTTTTTACTGTCGTTTGCAGGGTTTTCAACCATAACCGCACAGAAAAGTTTCTAACTAATTTCGTATATACAATTCTAATTCTACAAATTACTAATGCAAGCAACATAATTCGGCAATTGAATATACTTGAAGTCAACCCGATTCTACATCTAAAATTTACTAACGCATATAACTTTTTTCCCAATTTCTAAATAATTTACTACACACAAATTCAAAAAACCAATACAAATGTAGATTATTGAGGTAAAGAAATAGTGTATACCTTACAAGATAGGTCCAAATCAAGCCAAACAATCGATTTGGAAGAGAACTAGGGTTTCGATTTCGTATCGAAGAGGGGAAGAGAAGCTAGGGTTTCGATTTTGTAATTGGGAGGAGGGGGAGCGGGGGTAAGTGGATCGATTTGAGTTTTTGACGAAGGATTTGGGTTTAGACAAAGGATTAGGGTTTTTTTTCCGTTGGGTTCGTCGAAGAAAGAAAAAGAGCGCGAGAGCAATCGCCGAAGAAGACGAACTGTTTGGAAATAAAAATAAATATAGATAGCCTTAACCCGTTCTTGGGAAGGACGAGTTAAGGCTATGTTTTTAAATAAAATTCTGCCTTAACCCGTCCTTCCCAACGACGGGTTAAGGCAAGATTTTATTAAAAAAAATCTGAACCGTTGGATCTTTGATCCAACGGTCCAGATCGAAGTTCGCTCGGGTCTGTGCGAACAGACCCGCTCCGGCCCGTTTGCAACGGAAGAAGCCTTATATATATATATATATATATATATATATATATATAATTGTCTATTACTAATAAAGGATATCAAATACTAATTGCATTGAACTACAGATCTTTGTTTAGCAGTAATTAATGCAGGAGATGTAGATAAGGTAGACTCAAAATATGGTAATGAAGTAGAGAAGCGAAATCTTACAGTTGTAGGATTCAGGTAATATCAGTTAATTAAGTTATATAATAATTTACATAATGGTTTTGTTGTCGGATTCGCCCACAATGTCACCGACAACCTCCAAAGGTGAGACCTTTAGGCTTAGAAATTAGTGTTATGGTTTCATTTCAAAATTTGATTTTTTTTTTGTTGTTGAAATTTTGAATTCTAAGAACCAAGTATATGAGAAGCTAATAAAATTAAAGAATACATATTATATCTTTTTTAAAGATATTGGCAAGTTCTTGCTGTATATATATTACAATAAGGTTTCATTAGAAATTAGAAAGACAAAAGAACAAACAAGAAGACGTGGACACATTTTTAAAGGTAACACTCTTTTTCTTCCAACTATGAAAAAAAAGGGTTTAAAAAATATGTTTTTCTTCAAATTAGTTTAGATTCATATTTTTCTGTATGTCTTAGTTTACCTTGTAGCTTCTGACTACATAAATGTACAACATCCAGAATTGTTATGGTCAAAGTATTTGACAAAATGATACAGGACATACTATATTTTACGGTACTTTGATAATGTTTTCCCAAGTTTGCTTTGTAGGCTATGAATGGTTATCCTAATATCAGGTTTTAGGTTTATCTGACTATGCTCTAAGATATGGAAGAGTTCATATACTGCCACACTACTTGTAGGCACTAAATTTGTATTTAAAATGTAGGCACAAAGTATCTATTTAAAAATTTTGTTTTGAACCTTCTAAGGCCATACAGTAGCTAAAAAATTAGCTAATTGATTTTGCAATTAAACATCTAAAAGAAATTTTAGCAATTCTATTGTCAGAAAAGTTTCTTATCGACATGAATTTGGTGCACTTATTGCAACCTTCAATACGATCCTGACATAATTATTCTTTTTTTGGCTAAACATGTTACGTTGTGAGAAAGTTTTGATAACATATATTGTTATACGTATTATTATCATACAAATGTCATTGTGCTTATACCTATGATTAAATCATCGATAAAAATGACAAGGAGTCTCGTCTAACATTCTTTTTCATGTGCAATTCTGATGCTGGTTTATCAAATCCATGTTGGTTTATATTGAGCTTGTCTAGAACCTAATATACAATAAAATATGAAGGTCAAGCACTTTTAATTGGAGATACGTTTGTTGAGAAAAGTTTCCTCTTCCTACTTTAAAATAGACGGGGTTATGCATAATGTTTTGAATATGAGGGATTTAGAGCATATGGAAATGAAAACTTTGATTGAATGAGTCTAAAATCAAAATCCTTTCCCTTCAATTGTAAAATTCATGTGCACCAAGTATGTTATATGCACCAAAGACTTTCAGATAATGCACGGTTTAATGTCCTTTTTAATAGAATTTACTTCTGCTATTACTTTATGGTTCTTGGTTTTGTTTGTGCCATGAACGTAGAATGCAAACCCTTATAGCGAATAGTTCGCCTTTAGCTCAGTGCAAACGAGTGCCTATTCCTTGAATGTTGGATGTAGAGTAGGGATGACCTGATATATATTGTATACTTATTAGTTACAGGTAGACATGCACATATGTTGTGAGGAAAAGGGATACACACAAGCAATATAGCAAATTTCTTACACATACAACGCATATACTCGCACATATACCTGCAGTAAACTATCTAAACAGATAATCCAGACCAGTCATCAGGCTCTCTATTCCTTGAAAGAGATGGGAAGTGAAATTTCTATGATTTATAATTTCTTCATTAGTAAGTAACAAAGTATGCATATACATGCTTTCAACCTATTATTGTGTATTTTCCTTTTCGGCATTCAGCTGAAATTCTTTGAAGATAAGTATTTTTGGCAGATCCTTAGGCTTTATTCATTCAATATTTCATAATTTTCTCTCAATTCAATTTATTTTAATAGCTTTATGGGTTACCATTTAACAACTTGAAAGTATTAGATTGAACCCATTACTCAGTTCTCAGTGCCTTTCTATGAACTATTAGTTGCATGCTTTGAATTTATAATCAGCACTATCACTTATGTGCAGTGGTACCTTAAACGAGAAAAGCACTTCAATCAAGGTTTCAAAGAACTTCTTTTCGAGGGCTACATGATGTCAACTGGTCCTGGCTTCGAGTCACTTGTTGACTGTAAGTGCTCTTTCATTCTATCCTGATTACAAAATTTATTGTTAAATATGCTAGCATGCTACACAATGGATGATCCAGCTGTTCTTGTCTGCTTAATGTTGCCACACGTTTTTATGTAAAATTCTTATTTAAGTTGAAGTTTAACAAGTTTTAGAGTTTTTATCGAGAAAATTTTAATTTTGTCAATAATGTATCACAAGTAGGTGAACACATGGGAAATTTATCTGGTTCGTGGAGTAATACATCAAATATCCTCACAGTGAAGTCACAAATCAAAACCATGGATGGGTAATAATCACATATGTGGCCTGGTGCACATATATGATTCAGTACAATTCAATACAATTTTAATGTACTGAATTAATATGTGTACTGAATCACATATTGTGGCCACAATATGTGATTAAAAATTATATTCTTTCTTCGAGTTTCCGGCCCTTGGATTGATGTAAAACATTATGATATTTATGCAACACTTGAAATTATATGTGTATTCAGTATGGAAATGCAAATTTTTTTACTTGTGGTAAGTTGACATGGGCTACTGATAGGTGCCACTTATAGTGTCACTTTATCCTTTCTGCTATCTGTCAAGATAGATCAGTTGGTTGAATGACATCTGACACTAATACTATGTAGGACATCTGGAACTAATACTAAACCATAATCATTTGATTAGTGAAGTCCACAAATACTAAGAAGAAAGTTAAAGTCGAAAATGATGATTAATTATATGAAAAATACAATGATTAACTCTTTATGTTTTAGATGAAACTATTATTTACATGTTATATTGTATACTCATGATAATATTGAGTCGTTAGTTTTAAAATTTTAAATTTTTTGTGTACATAATTAATATATAGTGATTATAAAAAATGAGAGAGGAGAGAGGAGAGAGGAGAGAGGAGAGTGCATGGCTGCCTTGGAGCAAGAGCAGATCTTATGCTCAGGTGCTAATGGCGGCTCCTCCTCATTATTACTCTTCTCGAATCCTACGCCCAAACCCACTACACCCCGCCCCTTCCCCTTCTCTGCCAAAAATCTTAAACAAACCCATCTCTCTTCCAAACCGCTTCTCCACCAAAAAACACCACTTCACTCAATAGCCCAAGATCCAACCGAGCCACCGACGAAGCAAGATGGAGGCCAGATGCATGCAATGTAGCGACATGGGTCATCTCGCGGTGGACTGCCGGAAGAGTGGCTTTCACTGTTTCAACTGCAGAAAGGTGGGTCATCGAGCCAGGGATTGTCCGATCTTCAACAGGAGGGAATCCATGGCTATCGAGCTCGCCCACAACTCCGAAATAGCCGCGGCCCTCCCAGCGCTGCATGCAAGCGCCTTCCTCCACCTTATCAACCCCAGATCCAAACCAGATGCTGCGACTGTGGAGAGCGCTCTAAACTTTGCCTGGAGACGGCAAGGTGGCTGGTGGGAAGTCAAAAGAGTTTCTGAGGGGGTCTTCCATGTGCAGTTTCCATCTGAGGATGACGCCAAACGAGCCATTTCGGAGGGGATTTTTCATTTCTCAGGATTCAATGCGACCTTCTCCCCATGGTCGATGGAATTCGGTGCGAAGATGAAGCCTAAGCCCTGTTTCACCTGGATAAATGTCCCCCTTTGGCCATTCCACATGTGGAATCAGAGTTCGATAGAGCAAATTGTCCAGCCTTTCGGCAAATACATTACTATGAGCGGAGATATGAAGGCAGCCACTTCACGGGACCAAGCTCTAATTTTGATCGAAGTAGATGACGTTGGCCTCATCCCCAAGAACTTGCTGATCCACTACCAAGTTCCTTGGACAAAGGAGTTGCAAATCCATGAGGTACCGGTTCTACTCTATTGAAGCCCCATCCCCTCAGCCGATGTAGCTAGCGGCAAGGTCAAGCTTTTTTCCCAGCATCCAGAATCCTCAACCAGTTTCTGGCGTCGGAGAGAATCCCCGCCGGTGAGCAATCCTGTTCCACCACCGCCGCAAATCTCGCAACGTGATCAGGGTGTGATTGGAGATCCTAAAGGGAAAGCACAAATCGCGGAGGCTGTTGGTTCAGTTAAGGATTTGGCGGCATAGTCCCAGTCCCCACCAAATCATTCCCTTTTTGCAAATCAATTTTTAAATATCTCTGGCCTTGCAGATTCGAGCCTAAAGTTTCCTAAAGTGGTCCCTCAATCTGAGCAATTGGTGGAACCGACTATGCCAAATCTTTCGCCACCTATCATTGTGGTTGACTCGGATTCGCCAAAGGAAAATTTGAATATTCCCTCCGCAGCTTCACAAATACATCCTGACAGCTCGGCAAGCTCCCATGACAATGCTGCAGAAGAGGAGCTCTGCCATATGGAATGGAAGGGCAAGTCTGTCAGCATCCCCCAATCCCTATATCTTCAGATCAAACCAGCAGTTGAACTTGCCCTTGAACCTGAAGTCGACAAACAGGTATCTAAGCTTGAGACTTCTTAGAAGTTCCACTTCAGGTCTGGTGCAGTCGGAGCAACAGCATCAAGCTTCCGAACCAAGTCAGTCATCCCTAGGCACCATCTGCAAGCTTCCAACTCCACTACTGACTCAGTTCCACCTGGGTTCGAAGAAGGAACTAGCAAACGTCGCAAACGCGTCAGATCAGCTTCAAAGATACCCACCACCAGGCCATTCCTACATCACCTGCGAGCCTCTGCCAAGAGCGCATCTCTCCGCAAAGCGGCAGGTACTTCATCTTCGAAGACAACCTTTAATTATGCATGTCGAAATCCTTTCGCTTTACTTTCCAATGATGATCTCCTCGAAGTAGTGGAATCGGTGGGAGTGGCGGCTACAGGGCCACACTCACTCACCAAGCTCAAGCAGGTTGCAGAGGTTGCAGTTGATCCCCCTGATCAACAGCAACAACTCAATTAATGCATGAGATAGTTGCATCTAAACTGTTTTTCGTGCATGTTGCTGTGTGTTATCAATTTCAATGAAGATAGGAAGCTAGAATGTTCGGGGACTGGGCAACCCCTATAAGTGTGCCTTAATAAAAGACGGACTCTGGAATGCTCGTATAAATGTTTTGTGTCTTCAAGAGTCCAAGCTCTCTAATCCTTCACCTAGAAAGCTCTCTTCCATTAGAGGTAACTATATTAACTCTTGGCGCTCTCTTGATGCGGATGATAGTCGCGGTGGCATCCTTGTTGGCTGGAACGACAACCTCTTTGATTGTCTATATTGTGCCATCGACATATTTTCTATCTCCATCTCTTTCCGCACCAAATCCACAGGGGTTCAATGGTCACTTACCTCAGTTTACGCTCCTTTTGAGCTTGAAGATCGGGAACTCTGTTTCCATGAAATTGTGCAGCGGCGTAGAGTTGTCAGCAATGCATGGGTCATCTGTGGAGACTTCAATGTGACCATCTCCAATCAAGAACGAAACCGAGGATCTGGTTCTGGCAGAGACATGAAGAATTTCCGAAGTTGGATACAACAACTACAACTCATTGATCTGCCACTTGCAGGGAGAAAATATACATGGTCCAATCTGCGCCAAACTGCTTCTTGTGCAAGGCTTGACAGATTCCTAATCTCAAGCCAGTTTGATCAGACCTTCCCCTCTTGTGTTCAACACTCCCTACCCCGTATCGCTTCAGACCACTGCCCTCTCATTCTTGATTCTCAGGCGATCCAAAACAAAATTCACTATTTCAGGTTTGAAAAAGCCTGGGCTTCTCATGTGGATTTTAATCATAACATCACAAGCTGGTGGACTAGTTTTATTTGTACAGGCTCCAAAGTTGACATCCTTGCCAACAAACTTACCCTTCTTAAGAGAAGAATCAGAAGGTGGAGAAACGAGGTCTTTGGCCATATTCCTAAGCGTAAAGAATCTCTGCTCCAAGTTATCCATAATTTAGATATCATTGCTGACTCTCAGACACTCGACTCCTCCCAATCGGCTGAGCTCAATTCGGCTCGCATAGAATATCACAAGCTTATCCAAGCTGAGACCACATATTGGAGACAGTGATCTCGCATCACTTGGCTCTGGAGGGGGATGCCAACACCAAGTTCTTCCACTCAATAGCTAACGGGCGACGTCGGAAAAATTTCATCTTCTCACTGCTTCATAATGGAAGTCTCATCACTGATCAATCAACTATCAGATCCTGCTTCGACTCTCACTTTCAAGACATCTGTGGCTCCAACACAGAGCCAGATTTCAGAATAGAATGGACTACCCTTTACCCTTCATCAACAACTGACCTCTCCGCACTTGATGCTGATTTCAGTAGGGAGGAGATCAAGAAAGCAGTCTTTGGTATGAATGGCGATAAGGCACCAGGCCCTGATGGTTTTTCTATGCATTTTTATCAACAGCACTGGGAGACTATCCAAGATGACCTCTGCAATATGCTCCTGGCCCTCCAGCATGGTGAAGCTTCAATGGATAGGTTAAACTACTCTACAATTGTGCTCATTCCTAAGTGTGATGGAGCCTCTACTGTTTTCGACTACAGACCCATCAGCCTGCTGAATTGCTCAATGAAGATCTTCACTAAGATCCTGGCCAATAGGCTGAGTCCTATTCTACACTCTCTTGTCTCCTCATCTCAAAGCGCATTCCTCAGGGGCAAATCCATGGTAGACTGCTTTTTGGTTGCGCACGAAGCCATCAACTTGTGCTGCTCAAAGAAGTCTGATTCTATTATGCTAAAGATTGACTTTTGCAAAGCCTTCGACATGCTCAACTGGGGCTTCTTGGATCAGTTGCTGATTGCCAGAGGGTTTGGGCATCGATGGTGCTCCTGGATTAAAGCAATGCTGCATTCCACCAAGTCTAATATCTTGGTTAATGGTATAGGGGGAAGACCATAAGCTCCAAGAGAGGCCTCAAGCAAGGGGACCCTCTCTCTCCGATGCTTTTTATCCTGGCTGTAGACGTCCTTGCACAAATGCTACGAGTTGGTAGAGAAAATGGCACCTTCTCACAGCTTGACCTAAGAGGTTCGCTGGCCAACCTCTCCATATTGCAGTTTGCCGACGACACTTTGCTGTTCTGCAAAGGGGATGAGCAGGAAGTGTTGCATCTGAAAGTGCTCTTGCATCTGTTTGCAAATGTTTCTGGGTTACACATTAATCTTTCCAAATCAGCCATTACTTATTTTGGACGCTCTCAAGCCAAGCTCAACGCCTTCTCTCATATATTAGGCTGTAGCCAAGATACCTTGCCAACCAAGTATCTTGGAATGCCACTAGCAAAAGGCAGGCTTAAAAAAAGGGACTGGCAACCCTTGCTTCTCAGGATTGAGCGGAGGCTATCCACATGGAAAGGCAGACTGCTATCTCGTGGGGGGCAACTCATCCTGATCAATTCAGTTCTCAGTGCACTTCCTACCTATTTTGCCTCTTTCTTCATGTTGCCGCGATGGGTGATTGCCCGTATAGACCAAATGAGAAGTAGATTCTTCTGGGTTGGAGGTGACACGCAGGCTAAGGGGGTCTCTTGTACTAGCTGGAAGCTTATCTGCCAACCCAAGAAACAGGGAGGACTTGGGGTGCTTGACCTTCAGCACTTCAATCATGCCCTCCTGATGAAATGGTGGTGGAAGCTCTACACCGACAACTCCCTTTGCACCCAAACCCTAAAATCACTTTACTTTCACGACGACAGCGGCAATTTTGTCTGTAAGGCCCAATCCTCTGACTTTTGGAAAAATCTTTACAAACTCAAAGAACAATTCGACCAAGGGATTTCATGGGAACTTGGCAATGGGATTTTGCTTAAGTTCTGGACATCCAAGTGGATCGACAAGCACAACATTGCTACCCTTTATCCTCACCTATTTGAAGCAGCTTGGAACAAAGAAGCTTCCCTAAGATCGCAAGGGTTCTTGTATCAAGGCTAGTGGACATGGTGCCCTAGTCTGCACACATCATCCAATAGTAACATCTTGTCGGAAAAGAGACTGCTACTACAAACCATCTCCTCTCTTCAACCCTCACCACTTCAACCTGATCGAGCTATATGGAACCATGACATCTCTGGGTGCTTCTCGGTCAAATCGGCTTATTGTTTCTATATCAACTCTGGCCTAATTTTCCCCTTCTTTCGAGCATGTTGGAAGAATTTTGCGCCCCTAAAATGCAAAATTTTTACTTGGATGTTGTGTGGTGAGAAGCTCAACTCCTGGGAAAGACTTCATTCCAAAGGGTGGAATGGGGATATGGCATGCAGTGACTGTGCATATCATACTGAAACCACCTATCACATCTTCTTTGAGTGCCCGAAGGCTACTCAAACATGGCTTCAGTCCACAAGAGCGTTTGATATCAACAACCTGCCGGAGTCTATTTCGGAATGCTTCTCCACTTGGTGTTTTGATCACACAAAACACATATTCACACACTCATGGCATCTCATCACTATTGCTATCTGTTGGACTATTTGGAATGCTAGAAATGATAGAATTTTTTCCAGCAAACAATCTTCGGTGGTTAAGCTGATATCTAACACTAAATTCTGGTTTTCTCACTGGCTAGATTCAAGTGGTGAATCGAAGAAAAAAACCAGAATCTTGGAGGAGCTCGGAAGGACGGGTGACAGCAACTTAATGCGACCCGATCAAGGGGGGCGACTGATGGAAATGCAACATAATCGCTCATGCTTCACTGCTTTAATGTCTTTTCTGTTTTTTATAACTGTAATTTTGGGACTGTGCCAAGTCCGATGTCTTTTATTTTGTTAAACTCTGCTTCATGGTTTTGCTATGTCTGCTAGGGGGTTCAAATGCTTCGGATCGTTGTAAGGAAGGAGAAGAGGGATGAGATCATGTTGGTGGCTCTAGTAGAGGTGTACGACAGATGTCCGCTGCCCTCTCTACGATCCACAGGCATGCCATCTCGAACTCGACTTCTTCCATAATCCGAGCAACTCCCTACAGCATATTTTGTACTGACTATTATGCTTTCTGTTTTATATATATATATATATATATATATATATATATATATATATATGAGGTAGGACTTTCCTACCTTTTGCCAGTCAAAAAAAATATATATAGTGATTATACTATATATTCATTTCAGTTCTTAATAAAATTTATTCTATGATTGATTTCCTCAACAACATAAAATATTGTTAACATATTCAACATTCAGGTGCACCAAGCCACATGTACTTGGTTTACTGTAAATTTCAACTCCAAATCTGCAACCTCAGCTCATACATGCACCGGCTTTGGTAAATTACCATGGAAAGCAATATTCAACTGTCTTTCCTATTACAATGAATGACCAGTTTTTTTGCAATTGGTACAACAAGAACAATAACCATGCCTTTCTTTTGAAAAAAAATATTGAGAACGACAGGTGCCTTGCCATTAGTTCCTTTAGAGAGATATCATCAAGGTGGATAATGTTTCTTCTTTCCTTCTAACTTCTGGATGAAGTTAAATTTATGTTGCTACTAGATTGTTAGATGCTTATCAAAGGCTTTTCTCTTCTCTCTCTATTCCATTTGTTTTTTGGGATGGATTGTTAGGTTTTATATGACAAAGATGGGTATTTTGCATACCCAAAATCTCGATTGACCTTAATTTTCGGTGATACTTTAATTGTTTAAATCTAGGAATTTAATTTTTCTTGTGATATTTCTAAAGTTATTATCAAATTTTATTCGCTATGGACAGATTCAAGTTGTGTTTTGAGAAATTTGATTATTTTTGTATGGTGTTTTCCATGTTTTATTAATAGAATCTCAGTAATGAAATTCTTAGCGGTTGTATTGATGCACATGTCATGGCTTTTATACATATGCTCACAGACTTGCATGTTGATTTGTTGACCACCGCCAACTTTTCTAACTTGACGCATGAACACTATATTCTCATTTACTATATTTACATGTTCACATGAAACAGTATTTTTACATGTTTCTTGTAGCAGACTATGTAAGGGTACCTTTTATGCACTATGTTGTGCATGAATCTGGATGAAATCTTTCAAGAATAACATTTTTTGTTCTTTGTGACTTTTTTATTTGATTTTATTGATGAAAATATTTTGATAAATGATTATGATTACTTATCACATTCACTATATTTTGATGATAGGAATTTTTATTGGATGAGAAGATGGTTGATTGTTCCTATATCGATTTTTTTCTTCGAAGAGAAGGTGTTGCGAGAGAATTATTTAAGAGGTACTTTTGAATAAAATGTCTTCATTATTTATTAACTTCGCCTTAACAATTTGTAAAATTGATTTGTCTCATGTCCCTTTATTTTCTTCCTTGTACTTGCTCTTAGACCAAACACAATTTTTGTACCACAGTACGAAACAACAAGTTTCAAAGAGTCATAGTTTAGTTGGTCTTCTTAGAGTTATCAGAATGGAATATGACCAATGAGTCTAATTTACAACAACTGATTCGTGATTCTCTGAACTTTATGTTTGCAGATGGGAATAAGTTGGGAGGAGGTAATATAATGAAATTTTTGGTCACCGAAGCACCTGATGGATTACATGTGCAGATTTGGGATAACTAATATTTTACATATTAGAGAAAAAAATGAGTGGTTTCGTCTGGAATCAATGATGTGTGTAAACATGAATTCTGTGGAGTTTTATTTGATCCGTTTGTTTATAAGGTGAGATGTGTCATTAGATGTAAGTATTATTTTTACAACACATTTGATTACGCAATTTTCTTACTAAATATAGAGTATAACTCTCTTTGTCAGTCAATTTTGTGAATGAGGAAATTTTTGGAAGGGCGGCAAATTCTAGAATGAAGTTAGCTCTGGAAAGAGACCAGTTCTCTGTGCTTCAAAGAGGGATCCAATCCCCTTCAGGTATGATTGATTCTCACTTCTCCAGATTTATGATACTTTAGTTTTGTCAGATTGGGGCCAACTATAACACACTATTATGGTAGATCTGATACATGAAAATATGAAAGAGAAATTCAAAATATTTCTGGATGACTTTGTCATAGTGTTTTTCTCTTACAATAATATCGGATAGAGCCAACAAATATCATGATACAAATATTCTCGTACTGATAAAGGTAATGAACAAATATTTTGACATCCAGGCTTTGCTTCCAAGAGAAATAAATGAAAATTAATATAAGTCAAAAAAGAATAAAATTCTTACAATTTGTTGACTCTTAATTTTGTGTGCACAAAACGTGCTCACTCATACTAATAAGTTTGAATTTAGTGTGTCAGATTTTCAGGATCAAATAACATTAAAAAGAGATCCAAGAGAGATTCTCAAATATACAAACAAGGAAAGCAATAAAGAATAATGGCAAACACAAGCAAAAGAGGAAGAAGATATTCAAAAAGAGTTCTCGATTAATTGGTCCACAAGCAAAAGAGGAAGATATCAAGACCTGAATTTTTCCTTCCATTTTCGTGAGATTATAATTGTATAAGATTGATTAAAAAGGGATTAGTTTATGGTAAGAAAACAGGGTGGATTCGGAATAAAAAGCGCGATACCGGTCGACCGCACTTCGTGACCGGTCGACCGCAACCTTGAGTTGTTGGAGAAGCAGTCGACCTTTTACCTCTCTACTTTATGTCAGAGAGCTGAACGGTAGACCACACCAATATGACGGTCGACCGCACTTTGTGCTGTGTATATTCATGAAAAGTATCGTTTCTATTTTTGATCGATACACTTCCTCGTCTATTAATATTGACGAATCCACTGTGTATTTTTAACCCAATTACTTCTGAGAAAATTTCTGAACTAATCATTCATTTAATCAATCCGAGTGTGTGCATTTATTTGGTTGTATTCTTCAGTCAAGATCATTAACGATCTTGAGTTTTCTTTTCATTTCTGTTTCACTTCGGTGAGATTGACGGGACTTGGATTAGAAGTCCTGTGGGTGTAATAGGTCTCTCGGCCTGAATCCGAGAATCACTGTACAAGAGTTTTGAGTATAGTGGTACGCTTGTGGCGGAGAATTGCTACAAGTAGGTGGTGTGGACGTAGACCTGAGGGTCGAACCACGTTATATCGCTGTGTCATCTGTGTTTCGCTTTTCTTATCACTCTTGCATTTACTTTATTTTATTTTTTTAATTCTGCACGATCACCCTATTCACCCCCCCCCCTTTAGGGTGATTTACAGTGGTATCAGAGCGAGGTGCTTATAAGAAGCTTAAAAGCTTAAGCAAAAGGACCATTGGCCGAAATCCCTCCTCCCCAAAACTTGTAATTATCGGAGCTTTTCATCTCCAATGGGACAAGTCTTACATGATCACCATTTTTTGATGGAAATGCTATGACGTCTGGAAAGTTCGTATGTCTCATTTTTTACAGATGCTCAGATAAGAGGTATGGAATGTATGTATCAACAAAACAGAAATTCCAGTCAGCGATGGAAAGTCGGAATTCACAAAGGCGGAGTTATCCCTCAAGACAGCAAATTCCAAAGTCATGGCGTCTCTTTATGCAGGGTTGAACAATGAAGAGCTAATGCAGTACGGACGTAACTGCAAAATAGCTTACGTGATCTGGAACAACATGCTGAGGCGACATGAAGGAACCTTTTCCGAGGTAAAAGCTAAAGTGAACTTGTGTTTCTATAAGTTTGATGTGTTTCGCATGTTGCCAGGAGAAAATGTGGAACAAATGCTTGCCCGCTTCGATATCATTGCCCATGAACTTGAGAGCTTGGATAAGGGGCTTGATGATGACCGAAAATGTCGGAAAGCTCATAAGCTGTCTCACGCCAGAGTGGAACGTTAAGGCCGCGGCAATGAGAGAGACTCTCGAAGAGAAGGTATTCGACTACTATACATTTCAAGGAAAGCTGAAGACGTACGAGATGGAAATGTTGAAGACGAAAAGATACAGAAAAAATATCTGGATTGAACCAAAGACCAAGGAGAAAACCATTGCACTAAAGGCAGAAAAGGCCCGACCATCAAAAGCTGATTCAGATCATGAGGAGTCAGACGAGGACATTGCTCTATTAACAAGATAATTTCGTAAGTACCTCAAACACAAAAAATATGGCAGGTATCAAGAAGAAAGAGAAAAGGAGAAGGAGGATGTGTGCTACATGTGCAAGAAGCCGGGACACATCCGTGCAAACTGCCCTATTCAACAAGACAGGAGCAGGGAATACTATCGCTCAAATCCAAGTCAAAAAAAGAATGTGCTAAAAGCAACTTGGCTAGACTCGAATTCAAGTGAAGGAGAGCAAGGCTACGACGACGTCGGTTTCATGGCTCTTGGGCATGGTGAGGTGCAATCACCATCTCAAGAAGATGTAATCGAAGAACCCACTTATTTAACATAATTTTGTTTGTTTGTTTCAGGATAAACTGTAGCGAAATTTTGATAAAAAGTAATTTCTTGCAAATAAACAAAAGAAAAGTAATTGATGTGGAAGAAGTGAAACTATCTGACATTCGCTATTGTGCAGACGAAAATTCTTCGGAGGTATTATGAATAATGAAATTATTTTTAAATATTCTGTTCAATTCTATATATGTCTATAAATATTTTGACGACTTTAATTTTTTTCTTCTTCCATATTTCAAGGCAAAATACTACTATTGCAATGTTTTGATCAAAAGTGTCAAAGAAGTTAGAGATCCATGGTACATTGCATGCAAAATCTATTCAACAAAAGTCAATGTTGAAGATGATGAAGATTATTGTCGAAAATATAAAAAGAATAATGTTGAATATGAGCCAAGGTGTACAAAACACCATATTGTTAGTTTCCCATCTTTCCATTCTCATTCAAATTATTAAAAAAAATACAATAAATTTTTAAAAAAAAACTAAAAATAACCTGTTACAGATATGTATTCAAAATCACAATAAAAGATATAAGTGCAGAGGCAGAATTGACTTTATTTGATGAGGAAGCAAGGTGCATCATTGGTTGTTCCGCAAAAGACCTGGAAGATATTAAGAATAATGTATAATATGTTATTCTCATAGTGTTACAATTAATTAAGAGCTAATTTCATAATTCTATATATGCAGGAAAAAAATGTTGAAGAATTTGATAGACGGACCAAGAAATACATTGGAGATGAGTATACGTTTTTTTATCAAAGCACAGGATGTCCAATATGGAAGAACAACTACAAGAATATTGACAAGATGCAAAATTTAAAAGGATGATAAAGAAATTACAAGCAATTTTAATCTCAAGAAAGTTAAAGTCGAAAGTGATGATTGATCTTCTGAAAAATACGATGATATCAGTTTAGGAATTTACTAATTTGTTTTTTTTAATAACCTTTTTTAATATCAGTTTTAAGTTTAAGAAAGTTAAAGTCGAAAATGATGATATAGCTTATGAAAAATACATTGATTATACTTGATTCAAATCTGATTTCGATGAGCTTGTTGTCGTTGGAGTAATTTTGAAATTCATGGTTTGCTTTTTAAGATGATTGACATTGTCGAATTTGTACTTTGAAGAATATGTGTGTGCTAAATACAAGTATGTTTAGATAAAATTTTCACCATTTATGTGCACCAAGTCACGTGCACTTGGTGCACGGTACATTCCAACTAGTATATATATATATATATATATATATATATATATATATATATATATATATATATATAATAAAATACAAAGAAAGCTATCAAGTGACTCTCCTTCAATCCCCAAAAATCAAAGGCTCAGATCTAACCTCACAAAACATATTTTTTCCCCCCAAAAGTTTTCCCCCAAAACTTAAATTTAAATCTCCCACCCAAAAACAACTCCTATATTTATTTAATTATTCTCTCTCTCTCTCTCTCTCTCTCTCTCTCTCTCTCTCTCTCTCTCTCCCCTCCCTCTCTCTTCTGTTCAAAAAATTAAGAAAATAAAAATTAAAAAAAATTTAAAAAAAAAAAACTAAAAAATTAAAATTTTAAAAACTTCAAAATAATTCAAAAAAATCAAAAAAATTGTATAATATGTTTTTCGCAGGACCCCCAAAAGTTTCTCATATAATATGTTTGCTACTTCAATTAATTTGCTGGACCTCCAAAACTATTTTCTATGATCAAACAAGGTACACCGTTCCGAAGACGTGCCGTAGGCACGTGTCAACGGACAAACCTAGTTTATATAATAAATTACAAAGAAAGCTATCAAGTGGCTCTTATTCAATCTCCCATAAAACTAATGGCGCAGATTTAACCTCACAAAACACATTTTTTCCCTAAAAGTTTCTTCCCAAAACTCAAATTTAAATTCCCCCTCCAAAATAACTCATTTATTTATTTAATCATCTCTCTCTCTCTCTCTCTCTCTCTCTCTCTCTCTCTCTCTCTCTCTCTCTCTCTCTCTCTCTCTATATATATATATATATATATATATATATATATATATATATATATATATATATATATATATATATATATATATATATATATATATATATATATGGAAACGTGAACTTTTATATCCTAATTTATAATTATTTTTCACCATATACTAATGGAAACATGGACTTTTATTTACAACTAATTATTGTCATACTATTCAAACTTCAGCTGCATAATTGTTGATTTACTGTTTACTAGACTTTTCATATATTGTATCGTTCTGAAGACGTGCCGTAGGCACGTGGCCACGGGCAAATCTAGTATATATATATATATATATATATATATATATATACACATACATACTAGTAATGTCACACCCCGCTTTCCAAAAATATTGAATACGAGCACGTAACATTGGCCCAGCGAATGACTAACGTCACCCATAGGCTGTTTATCCAATTAACTCAACAATATAAACAACACAGAACAATTGCGCAGACAATAATAATCTCATGAACAATAATACTTGAATTGAAACAATATAAAATATCCAAGTACAATAATAATCCAACGTCTGGAAACAAATAGCAATATCCAGGTCATAAGCCCAATACAATAAAATAACAATAATCCAATAATTAAGTCTTCATAACAAAGCAACAAATATTTATTAAGCGGCGATGCAATCAATTTCTTCACCAATATTGTTCTACCAATCCATCAGGTAATTCTCCATCAACGCCTGTAAGCACTTCATCTAAAAAGAGAAGAAAAATTGTCCTTAGAGCAAGTCATGGACAGCAAGTAGAGAAAGCAAGGAACAATGGAATAACGATATAACAATGAATCAATGGATTAATAAGAATCAATAAAATGGGACAAAAATCATGATAATCGATGCAATTGGCTGTAAACAATGGTTCAATAATCGGTAACAATAATCAATGATCAATATTAATAACACTTAGTCAATATTCGATATCAATAGGAACAATGATGAACAATATACAATGTCAGTGATGTGTCAATCCTTATGTCTATTATTCATTTTAATTCTTAACTAATGCACGTACTACCTGTGTCCCATGTGTACTGTACCACAGATTCGATGCATACAATCAATTTCGTTTTAGAAATAAGTGAAAGATTCTATAGATCATGTACACGATACAATAATGGTATTTGTAGCATTGCTGCACACTGGTTGGCTCAATAAAAACAATACACGATCAATTGGGGATACTGTGTCAGTAATCCAACAATAAACCGATAACAATAACTTTTGCCAACACACAATATTTTGGAAAACAAGGCCCACACTTCTGTGTACAGTTACTATGTCATCAACTACTCCAGTCAATCCCTTAAATTCCGGCTTATTAATTATTTATCAATGCAACAATATAATATGCAATGTGGACATTTCGGTAAACGATAGTATCAATAGGGGAACAATAGGTTGATAACATGGATAGGACAGTTAAAATAGTGACAATAACTCATTGGGAACATACAATACAACATACATTCATTAATTCATGCGAAAATATAACATAGGAATAATTAATCTATCAAAAAGTAGTATCCAGAATTCTGGACAGCATGCGCAACCTGTACAAAAATGCAATTTTCCGCTGACTCAGAAATCGAAAGTTGAATCCGTTAGAAAATCTGGAAACTAGACTTCCATACGGTTACAACTCATACTTAAAGTTCAAATTCTGACAACAGTAGCTAGGTCAAACACATGTTTCTTTTCAGGTTTTATGTTCAGGCAGAAATTCGATATCTTATTGTTTTAATTTTTGAATCAGCAAAAACTCAATATTAAATTCAGTAAAAATATAATCTAGACTTTTAAACATGTCAAGCAACAACCTAGAAATTTTCATAGCATAATTTCATCATTTGATCAATATTTTTACTGTTTAAACATGAAAGGTACGAGAATCTGAAAATCTGAAAGTAAAAACACATCTGTAGTAAAACGGGCATAACTATTGCTACAAAACTCGGAATTCAAAAATTTTGGATGTTATTGGCAACTAGACACTCGGGGATACATTTCATATTCAGAAAGTATTTCATTTTAAGGTCATTTACTTGTTCGAAAATAGCGATCAAAGTCCAGGTCAGCAAGCATATGCAGTTCTTAGGGTATTTTTCTTGAAAATAAAATTAATTGAACATGTCGGGTATCGATTCTAAAGTCAATAAATTGCGTAACTAGCATGATAGGTGTCCAAACATGATAAATAAAATTTAGAACACACACATATACAAGTCTAACATCAATCAATCACCTAACGATCAAACGACAAACAACCTAACGATTGTCTCTACAATAATTTATTTGTGTTGTGACTTGTATGAATAACCTTACTAACAATTCTATATACATTCATGGAAGATCCAAACTTAGAGTCAAAGTGGCACAATGTCAAGAATATTGGGGTTAGCTCATGTAAACCCTCAATAAACCTAACGAAAGAGATGACAAAGGATAATACGATAACAAAGAGATCTATTTGCAAGAATTTCAATAACACTTGAATTTGATACAATTAGCAATTCAAGAGGATGGTGACTTGCCTGTTAGACGATGAAAATGATTACCAAGAATAACGAATAAGAATCCCGAAGCAATGGACCTACAAACCTAGCAGAAGAACACGTGCAATACACGTGTAATAACCCAAAGAACAATAACACAGCACACACAAAGAGACTGCAAGAGACTGTAGCAGCAACAAAGCAAGAGAGCAGCAATGGCAGCCATGGGCTTCGATGGTGTCGCTGGCCGATGCTGGCACCGACGGAGGGAGGTGGCACGAACGGGAACGATGATGACTGGATCGGGAAGACGGCTAAGGGTTTCGATCTGGCGGAGCTCGACGATTCTGTGGTCTTCGATCGGATATAGGAGCAGCTAAGGGAGTTCGGGGTTCGGAGGTCGACGGGGGCTGACGCAGGGGAAGGCGATGCTGGAGGGGGGTCGCCGGAGTGGTAGGGAGAAGGCAGTGGGTTTTTGGGGAAGAAGATGAACAGTAACTTGCGCGGGAGAAACAGAGGAGAGGGGTTTTGGGGGTGTGGTGGTGCGCCAATGGGAATAGGGCAGGTGCGACGAGATTGGGAGTCGCCGGAGGGACGCTGGAGGAGAGAACAGGGGGTTGGGCTTTTTGGGTGTCCAGCGGGGAGAGAGAATCCAAGGAGGAGAGAGGCGAGAGAAACTCGAGGAGAGAGAATAGATGGCTGTTCAAAATTGTGCAAAAATTAGGGTTTGCAGCAGAGTTGTATTTATAGGGTACAATTAGGGTACTGGGTTAGAGGTTTAGGGTCCAATAAAAACGGATTTGGGTCAAGAACAATTCAAATTGGGTTTTAGGGTTTAATTAAGGGATAGATCAAAATCAGTTGGGTTCAAAATAAAAATACTCACAATTCAAAAGAGATAATAGGGATCAACAAGAATAGCCCGACAAAAAGAACGGAGATTTAATAAACAAATCCAATCAAAAATAAAATAATCAAGAAAGAAAAATACTGTATTTAAAAATATTCATATATACATATATGCATTAATTCAAACAGTATACTGCATATAAAATCGAACATATACGGGCTTAAAACAAAATAATAATAATAATGATAAAAATATTAATACTAATAAAAATAATGATAACAATAATAACAAATATTTACTAATAAGAAAGAAAATCAATAATGATAGCAATAATAATAACAATAAAAGTAATAATAATAATAATGATAATAGTAATAACAATAATAATAATAATAATAATAATAATAATAATAATAATATTCATCAAAGTAGGATTTGCATTTAATAAATTTATTAAAATCCGAAAATTAATAAAATAAATAGTCGATCAATTAGAGGTAGAAAATAAGTTCAAATACACTTTAATACATGATCAGAAAAGAACTCACCACAATATAATTTATAAAAAAATATATATATATAGAAAATACACGAAAAATACTAATTATCGGGAATGGGGGTTACAAGTAACCTGCACGTGCGATGCACATTTTAATTAAAAAATCATTTATTATTTTTTTTATAGAGTAAATAATAATACGTAATTTGTCATCGAACCTGAGACATCCATTTACTCATACATACTCTTTACAAATTATTTCTAGTTGTAAAAACTTTTATTTTGTATGAGTGACATTTTTCTAAATGATTATGTCCTAAATAAATTTGAATTTTAAAGTATTATGGTAACTAATAATAGTTAAGTAAATAAAATGTTAGTATAACTCTCACTTAAAAATTAATGTTTGAAATTAAATGATTGAATGTCTACAAATAACAACCTAAACTCTATCATTATAATATTAGAGATGTATATATATAGCAACACACATGCAGCCTAGCTCCTCCACCTAGTCTATATACATCTCCACCTCACTGTCATTTTTCCATTCAAGAGCCTACGACATTTTCCATCTTACTACCAATCTTCATCTTCTCCAAATCATCATGCAACATATCGATATTATTTCCTCCAAATGAAGGTGCACTTCCACTACTTCCAAACACAAAAACCTTACTTCCATCAACCTTGTCATTGCAACCCACATTCTTATTTTTTGATTCCTTGTTTGAACTACCAACACCAAAGGAACCGGTTTGACTCTGTTTACTTCCAAATACAAAAACACTATCAACTCTCTTATTCGGTTGAACCCTATCCCCATTACTCAAATTTATCTTTCCCATCTCATCAGGAAGCATAGAGAACAGTCCTATATTCAAATCAACACCTTTCTTAACACCACTTCCAGATGCCTCCTTATCTTGACCATCCACAGTCCCATTTTCCGATTCCTTGTTTGAACAACCAAAACAAAAGGAACAAGTTTCACTCTGTTTACTTCCAAATACAAAAACATTCTCACCCATCTCATTCTGCCGAACACCATCTCCATCACTCAAATTCGTTTTTCCCATATCCTCACGAAGCTCCAAAAACAACCCCATATCCAAGTCAAAACCTTTCTTCACTGCACTTACATTTTTCGGTACCTCCTTTGTAGTACCAACACCAAACGAACCAGTCACATTGTGCGCACTCCCAAACACAAAAACATTCTCTACCTTCCTCTTCTCTTCAACACCATCCCCACCACTCAAACTCATCATCATCATCACCTCATCAGTAAGCTTAGAAAACACCTCCTCATCCTGCCTCATCCGCAAGCTTCGCCACCGACCCAGCATCCAAATTCCCATTCTCCTCCTTCCCGCTCCTCAAATCCAACTTCTCCCTCATTTCCTCAGGAAGAATATTCGACAGATTTGAAAACACCGAACCCTTACCCGAACTGCAAACAGAAGCCTTTGCATCAAAATGTGTGCCGGTCGAAACCCTAGGTTTCGCAAAGGGGTTCTAGCTGTCGATATTCTCTTCGATCGTCTCCGACCTTAAGGGATCGAAAGTTGAAAAGGACGATGGTGGAGGTTTGCGGAGAGAACAGTTGGAGCTTTTTCCGAACTTGAAGGAATGCTTTGAGTGGGAGTGAGAGGAGTTAAAAGAGTACATGGATTGGAATGAGAGTAGAAGGATATATGCAGCTTGGAGGGAGAGCAAGAGACAGATTCGATGGATGGAGAGGAAGAGACGGTTTAGATTTTTGAGGAAATAGAATTTTCTCGAGCCTATATCATTTTTTTAGCTTTTTTATGTACCAGCACGTGCATTGCACGGGTTGGGATATGGACAAATTACACTAAGGCCTTCTCCCATTATAGTAGTATATATATATATATATATATATATATATATATATATATATATATATATATTAAAACACAAAGAAAGCTATCAAGTGGCTCACCTTAACACAAAGAAAGCTATCAAGTGGCTCACCTTCAATCCCCCTAAAATCAAAGGCTCAGATCCAACTTCACAAAACATATTTTTCCCCCCAAAATTTCAAACCCCAAAACCAATTTTTCCCCCCCAAACTAAAAAACTCATTACTTTATTACTACTTTCTTCTCTCTTCACGTTTTCATATTTCTCTCTCTCTCTCTCTCTCTCTCTCTCTCTCTCTCTCTCTCTCTTTCTTTATTTACTTAGATTTTAAGATTCCAGGTTTGTAAAATTTTCAGAATTTTTATGTTTTTTATTGCACATGTTATATTGAAAATAGCAAATATCTCTTCAACAGTTAAATTTTATTATTTTCCACCCTTAAAGTTCTAAGAAGTTGGATTTTACACCCCCATTTATAATTATTTTTCAACATATACTGATAGAAACATGGACTTTTATTTACAACTAATTATTGTCATACTATTCAAACTTGAGCTACATAATTGATGTTTTACTGTTTACAGGACTTTTCTTGTGTTGTATCGTTCCGAAGACGTGCCGTAGGCACGTGCCCACGGGCAAATCTAGTATATATATAATACACTAGTAATTTACACGTGCAATGCATGTTTTTATAAATATAGTATTTTTAAAGTACAAATTCAGATGTAGTATGAGTTTGAACCTAACACCTCCTTTATAATAGTTATGCACATGCGTTGATAGATTTACAAATGGCAATATGGCCTTCTCCCATTATAATATTAGAGATTAGAGATTTACACGTGCAATGCACGTCTGAATAAATATAGTTTTTTAAACTAAAAATTTAGAAGTAGTCTGGATTTGAACCTAAGACCTCCTTTATAATAGTTATGCACGTGCGTTGCACGCGTTGATAGATTGACAAATGACACCAAGATCTTCTCCCATTATAATATATATATGGAAACATGGACTTTTAGACCCTAATTTATAATTATTTTTCAACATATACTAATGAAAACATGGACTTTTATTTACAACTAATTATTGTCATACTATTCAAACTTGAGCTATATAATTGTTGATTTACTATTTACAAGGCTTTTCATATGCTATATCGTTTTGAAGACGTGCCGTATGCACGTGCCCATGGGCAAATCTAGTATATATATATATATATATATATATATATATATATATATATATATATATATATATATATATATATATATATATATATATATATATATATATATATATATATATATATATATATATATATATGAGAAATCTTCGTTGATATATATATATGAGAAATCTTCGTTGCTCACTACTTTGGTGAGCACTCTGTGAGCACTCACGAAATAGAGCACCTATGACAAATCCAAACCGCTCATATTGTTCTATATGCCTAAGATAGCCTAACAATAAAAAATCAATTAATTTGAAATTCATTTGTTCACGATTTACATCATCACAAAATTGTATGGCTGAAAAATCTAACAGCATGATAGATGGGCAAATGAACTTCAAATTATTTGATTTTTTATTGTTAGGCTATCTTAGGTATATAGAACAATATGAGCAGTTTGGATTTTTCATAATCTTTATTTCATGAGTGCTCACAGAGTGCTCACCAAAAGTAGTGAGCAACCGAAGGGGACTCTCTATATATAGAGAGAGAGCGAGAGTGAGTAATATTCCGTTGTGCACTAGGCCTCCGTATGCACTGTGTGCACTCAGCCTTCCCGTCTTCGTATTCTAAATTAGTATAAATATATAAAATCAAATCTATAACCCTTATTTTCCATTTTCTGTATTTTTTGATGTATTTTTTTTTTTTGGGTATTTGATTCGTATTGTGTCTCTTTTGGACCGTGTATTGGATCTTCATTCTGTATATTCATCCATTTTGAATTGTCTTCGTTTTATTTGATCTTCTTGATTCAATTGTTCCATATTATTTTATCTCTATTTGATCGGGCCATTACTTTGATTCCCATTATTTTAATTGTTCATGTCCTATTTTTTTTTATTATTTATTCATGTTGTTGCTATCTCAATTATTAGATCTTTTATACCCTATTTCTTATTGGTTATCCAATACCCTAAAAACCTAATACCCAACATGCTACCAGCTACCCAAACCCATTATAACCAATAACTCGCAACCCGGTATAATTCCCTACCCGTTAACCCCAAAACCCTAACCATCTTATATATAAACCCCCATACTGTGTATCTTCCCCCTCACAAAACCCTAGCCGCTACCTTTAATCCCTCCCCCTGCTGTCTCTCGACCTCCAAGCCACCCTCCTTCCACTGCAGACCCTGCCCTCGCCTTGCTCTCTCTTCTCTATGTCCATCCTCTACCTTCGACCCACCTCGGCGTTCCCCTACTCCCTCCTAGCGTCGCGACGCAGCCAGCAGCAGATGCCAGCCCGATCACCCTCGGTGCTCCCTCATTCCTGTCGTGACTGCAGTGCCGGCAGCCACACAATGCTTCCCTGCCTTGTGTTGTGCTCCTCCAACAACTGACCGCAGTAGCTGCAGTGCGTTCCCTGCCATCGTTTCCCTGTCGTCCCCGATTCAGTCGTCGCCATTCCCTCGTGCAACCGGTCTCTTCTCTCCCTCTTGTGTGCGAGTGTGTGATCTCATGTTGTGTTCGAGGTTGTGTTCGTTCGTTCGTCGAGTTTGTCGCCCGAGAATCCGTTCTCATTATTCTTATTCTCGCTTCGTTCTCATCGTCGGCTATAAGGCAAGTAACTTGTATTAATTTCTGTTGCAAATAAAAGTACTAAATGCCGCCTGTAGTGTAGTTGTATTCTAGAGACAATTCTTGTAAAAATCCCTGTTGTAGCTTGTCTCTATGTGTTGATTTGCCTGTATTTATCTCATTACACACACGACATAAATTTAGGGTTAGAGATAATCAATTCTTGTATACATGCATGTGTTCGTGATTATGAGGTGTTGTATAATCTTGTATGCATGATGTGTTCAATGTAGTATAACTCGTAGTAGACTTGTAAAACGCCCTATACTATGTTGCTTGGATATATAGTATATCCTATTTCACGTTTTGTTATGATTTGGATGTATTTCATATGATTTAGTTGATTTTATGCATGAAGAATAATTTTGTCTTTATTGTTATCCCGTTTTTTATCAGTATTTTAGACCCTATTAAGGTCAGTGTATGAAAATTATTTGTGAATATGAATTATAGAGAATTCTGTCTACTTTCCAAAACTTCTGACAGTGCTCAGTTTGATTTATGAGTTGCAAGTTATGGCTATTTTACTACAGATGAGTAGAAAATTCCAGATCCAGTTTTTTATAAATTCTGTATGGTAAATTATTTTTATAATGATGTTAAAGATAATATTTTGATCCAATATTTTACTGAGTACAACTAGACTTGACTGGGATTAACCCTAATTTTTTGTGGATTTAATTGATGAAACTATTCTATAGTTGCAAACAACTACTATACTTACAGAATTTTCATGTTGTTCAGTAAAGAACCTTAATTTCAACCTAATTTTATTTGCTATTTATAAAAACTTTGTGAATATGAATTCTAGACTACTGTATCTATTTTATCACCCTTTTGACGGATCTGGATTTCTGTTTATATTTTGTAATCTATTGCTATTTTAGTACTGCTGTGTTTATGATTACAGATTTACAAACTTTCTGTAACTTGCTGCTTTCTGATTTTACTTCACTATTGTATCTATGTTGAAAAATTATGAAACTTTATTTTCTGATACTATACATACTAGAAAATACCCTAGATTTTTCTTGGATTTAATTAGTGAGTTTTATATCGTTTTTCTGTTTATGAATACAAACTTCTGATTTTCGGCTGAACACATTTTCTGGATACAAACCTGTTTTGAGTCTTATTTTTGTGAAATACCGTATGAATTATATATATTTTCTGGATTTGGACGATAGTCTATTTTCTAGATTTTCTGACGGATCCAGATTTGCACATTTGTAGCAACGGGAATTCCAGATTTAGTGCAGTACTGTCTTGCTATTCTGAACTAGAATTTTCGTTGTTTTATCCTTTTATGTGTTGTCTGTCATCTGTGCATGTTTATCTTTCAACCTAAACCTGTTACCTGGTTATGCTATGTTATTCTTGTCCTGTTTTGTGACACATACATGCCTGTTTGATAATAATAACAAATAACCAAGCCGGGGTTAAGGGAAAGATCTAGTAGTGGAAAATATAGAAATGTGTACTTAGAAGGGGGCCCGTGTTTCCCACCTGTTACGTGTTTCATGAATATATGATATACGATCTTGTTTATCTGATTACCCGACTACACACTTCCCTATAGGAAGGTGTACTCGGAAGAGGACCAGTAGGTTCTACCTGTACCTGTTTACCTGATTACCCGACTGCACAATTCCCTATAGGAAGGTGTACTCGGAAGAGGACCAGTAGGTTCTACCTATACCTATACCTGTACCTGTACCTGTTCCTATTCCTATTTTTCTGATCCCTGAGTACATGGCCCTATAGCCTCCACTACGAAATCTAAACGTAATTTTTTTGAATGTAGCAACCATGTGGTAAAAACTTAGGGACGCATAAAGTGCTACCTAGATAGTAATACAAGACTTGACATGACATAACATGACACCTGTTACATACTTACCTGTACATGTTACCTGTTTACCTGCTTGCATGACACTTGATACATATTACCTATACCCTGTTAGTATATCATGTTACTTGATTTTGTTTCCTGATTTTTGTTAATTATTCTGCTTTGTTGATATGTCTATTCCATGCTATGTTGTTTTCGTTGTTACTCTATATCTGTTTATTTTATCCTTGTACTTGTGCCTGCACTACAAGCAGCCCGTAACTTGCATTGAAGGGCATTTTGTTTTCTTTTCCCTCTTCCTGCATTTTGTTAAATTGCAGATTATGGTGACCAGTTGCCTGATGGTTTAGGTGATCTGAGATTCTAGTTCCTGAAGTTCTGGTTATTCTTATTATTATTTCCTATTGCTTATTTGAATAATTATATCTGTTACTTGGATTATTTTGTATTGGGCAATGTGACCCAGGATTATTGACCTGTTCAGATCTGGTTTATTTGAAATTTATTTAGCTTTGTTTCAAGTAAATTCTGTTGGTATATATTGATTCATTTATGTATGCGTGGTTGACTTCTCTTGCTTCCTACTCTGATTATTCATGTGAAATGTTGTAAAGATCTTGACAGCTTATGGATGATGAAAATTATTCGTTGGACTTAGTCACGTATCTGTATTCCGTATTCTTTTTTTTGGAAGCGGGGCATGACAAAATCATTTAAAATTCATTTGCCCATCCATCGATGTGTTACAAAATTGTATGGCTGAAAATCGTTATTTTTTATAGTCACATGATGGATGGGCAAATAAATTTCAAATAATTTAATTTTACATATTTAGACTAATTTAAATATGTAGATCAATGTGAATGGTTCGGATTGTCGATACGAAGGCGGGAAGGCTGAGTGCACATGGAGGTCTAGTGCACAACGGAACATTTGTCTATATATATAGAGAGAGTTCCCTTCTGTTGTGCACTAGGCCGCCATGTGCACTCGGCCTTCCCATCTTCGTATTGACGATCTGAACCGTTCACATTGATCTACACATCTAAATTAGTCTAAATATGTAAAATCAAATCATTTGAAATTCATTTGCACATCCATTATGTGACTATAAAAAACAACGATTTTCAGCCATACAATTTTGTAACACTTCAATGGATGGGCAAATGGATTTCAAATGATTTGATTTTAGATATTTAGACTAATTTAGATGTGTAGACCAATGTGAACGGTTCGGATCGTAAATACGAAGGTGGGAAGGCCAAGTGCACACGTCGACCTAGTGCACAACGGAAGGAGACTATATATATATATAATAGTAATAAGAGTCAAATAGTGAAATTGTGAAAGAAAATTGTATATATTATTCATTTGAAGCTCTATAATTTTTTACAAATTTTTATATACAATTTGCTAGAAGTTGTTGGTCTTCAATTTGCTATTGTTGTTGTTGGTCTTCGGACGAGTTGCTTTCACTTGTTGATATGTCGACCCCAATTCTTTGAGTCATATCTTCAACCTTCATCCAATATTCCATACACACGAGCATCTCCAACAATTGGGGCTTCAAGCGATTCATGTAATATGTTAGAACCATGTCACTTATAGAAAATGCACTTTCTGAAGTAATTGTAGAGACATGAGGAGTTAGTAGATCTTTAGCCATATGTTTAAGAATATTATAAAGTTGTTCATGTTTTTTCCACCATTGTAGCACATCAATCTTAGCACTAAAACTCTCACTATCTTATTGATTAAACCTGCTAAGTTTTTTTTATATTAAATTTGAGCAAGTAAATTAAAAGTGGCATCGTCTAATTTATTCATACACGTACCTCTAGAAGTAGAAGAAGAAGTAACTATACTAGTTGAACTACTAGATGCAAAAGTTTTTTTTTTTTGAGGTGAAAGGTGGAATAAAGCCACCCTGTTTCATTAATAAGTAGTTAAGAAAACAACCCCGTGAACCGGGGGAGAAACAAAAGTACAGTGCGGAAAAAAAGACAGTGCAGGAAATAAAACATAAACCCCCCAACAAACCCTGGGGGGGGGGGGGGGTCTAAACCTCCAAGCCTCAAACAACCAAAAATACAGTGGGTGAAAAACAGACTAGCATGGGCTGCATCTATAGAGACTCTGATGAGCATGGACGGCGCCGCCCCTCAGTCCAATGTCGGCCCAAACTCTATCTCCTCATCATCAAAATCCTCCATCGGGAAAACTCTGGCAATCCCCCCTCTCACTCCTGTAGCAGCAGCTGTAGCCCAAAAGGAAATAAGATGCATGATATGAGTAAGGTTACCAGAAATAGTACTACATGAAGCCCGAAAATAAAAATTATTTCTGTTTAGCCATAACACCCATGTGGTTGCCGTAATGGCGATGTACCACGCATCCTTCATATCGTGGCGACTCGATGCGAATTTGGGACCGATCCACAAATCCTCATACTCGTTGGGGTAGTCAGATGTGCCTAGGGCACTTAAAACCTCTACCATAGTCGCCTTACTCCTCGAGCAGTGAATAAAAAGGTGATTCAAAGTCTTTGTATGCATGTTACAGAACCCGTAGTTAGTCCCAATCTGAGGTTGTCTTTTGGACAGGTTCTCTCTCGTTAGGATTGCATTATTGAGCACTAGCCAGAGGAAGACTCTAACTTTTAACGGTGTTTTCGCCTTCCATAACACCTGTGCCCAGCTTGGTCTGCATCCCCGGAAGTGAATTCGATGGTACAGGGATCTGACCGTGAAGGCTCCTTTGGTCTCTAATCCCCATCGCATCTGGTCTGGACCTTGGGTACAAATTGTTCCGATCCGCGTGATGTGTGCTTGCAAATCGAGCAATGGCTAATGTAATCCTGGGGTAAGAGCTCCTTGGAATGACGGCTTCCAATTTTCCCTCTTCCAAGTTTCTCCCACAGAGATATTGGGATGATTTGTTCTGGCAAATAGCTCCAGGAAAGTATCCTTTAGCGCTTGGGCACCACACCACTTATCCCACCAAAATCTAGTGGACCGTCTATTACCGATAGTCGACGTGACTGCTGAATTGAACGGTCCACTGACTTTGGTAATTCCTTTCCAAAATCTGGAGACCTTAGTCCCTACTCGAAAACCTAGACTTCTCGTACCTTTTCCCCTTAGGTATGGTTGAATGAACTCTTGCCATCCTTCCCCACTATGGTGAAAAACCTTCCACCACCATTTTCCCAAAAGGGCAAGGTTCATATCTCTAAGGTTGATGATGCCTAGTCCTCCATGTTTCTTCTTCATGCAAGCAATACTCCATTTGATCAGGTGATAACCACCCTTATTCGAATCTGCCCCTTTCCAAAGGAATCTTTTTTGGATTCGGTCAATCCTTTGGATAACCCACTTTGGAAGCTCAAAAAAGGACATGTAGTAGATGGGCAGATTAGACAAAACTGAGTTAATGAGTATCACTCTGCCCCCTAATGACAGCGATTTGCCTTTCCAACCAGACAGTCTGTCTTCCACCCTATCTATTATCGGCAACCAGTCCGACTTAGAGAGTCTCCCTGGTCTGAGTGGGAGCCCTAAGTATTTGATTGGGAACTCATTCGTCATGCAGTTTAGGATAGTTGCATGTTCCCGAGCTTCTTCATCAGGGAGAGAAATGGGAGTCAGTGCACTCTTGTGGAAATTAATCCTCAGACCTGACCAGGCTTCGAAACAGTAGAGGGCCCCTTTAAAGCAGACTGTTTCTGATCTGGACCCATTCCCAAACAGAAGGGTGTCATCAGCGTATTAGAGGATCGTGCATCCCTGATTGGTGGAGCTTCCGGCCACAGGTGAAATCCAGCCTTTTCTCCGACAATTTTCTAGCATTCCCCTCAGCACATCTGCTACAACAGTGAATAGAAGTGGAGATAATGGGTCCCCTTGCCGGAGTCCCTTCTTGCAAGGAAACGATGGACCTGGCTGCCCATTCACCGAAATTGCCATTTTACTAGTCTGTAGGCATTGTTTGATCCATCTAATCCATTTGTCCCCAAATCCTCTCCCTCTGTGAGCTTCCAGTAGACACTCCCAGTCAACTGAGTTATATGTTTTCTTGAAATCCAGTTTTAGAAGGTAGTTCTTAGAATTGCTCGTATGGCAGTGGTAGATAACTTGTTCAGCAGTGGCCACACAGTCCAGGATACATCTGCCCTTGATAAAACCCGTCTGAGTTTTACTGATAATATTATCCATAATATTCCCCAGACGGATGGCCAAGACCTTTGTGATGATCTTTGCGGAACAATTAATTAGGTTGATCGGTCTGAAATCCCCCACGCGCTTAGACTCCTCCCGTTTGGGTATCAGGACAACCTCCGCAAAATTGAACATGCCCAATCTGAGGTTGTGATGGAAAAATTCCTCCATCAATGCCATGATGTCCCCTTTAATTTCTTCCCAGAACACTTGGAAGAACATCATTGGAAAGCCGTCTGGCCCAGGTGACTTGTCTGCTCCCATTTGGCTGATGGCCTTTTTCACTTCCATTTCCGAGAAAGGTTCCTCTAAATTAGCAAAAGTTTGCCCAGAATCATTCTGGTATGACTGCCAATAATCTCCCCTTAAAGGGATCCTGAAGTCATTTTTCTTTCCAAAGAGGCCCTTATAGTAATTTTGGAAAGTTGTTGAAATCACATTTTCATCCTGCAATGTTCCCGTGTCCGTCTGTATTGAAAGGATGAGATTCGATCTGCGTCTTGCACTTGCCACTCTGTGGAAGTAGGCCGTATTCGTATCTCCCTCTTTGAGCCACGAAATCCGTGATCTTTGTTGCCATTTGATCTCTTACAACTTATACAGATTGGCGACATTTCCCCGAAGCTCTAAAAGTCTGTTTCTTTCTTCTTGTGACAAGACTCTTGTCTCTTCCACCCTCTCAAGCTCATCGATTCCTTCCAAAAAGGAATCTTTTGTACGCCAGATGCATAAGTTCTATCATGATAATCATACAATTTATTCAATGTCGATTCAAAGCTAGCTAAAAATGTGTCGCAATCAATTTCAGATTCACCTCCAAGTAAAATAAAATACATTTCAATGAAACTATTTGTACCCACTAATTTGATACGAGGATCTATAACTGTAGCAATACAATACAATATAGGAGGAGAAGTAAAATACTTCAAAAATTTAGTGTATGCGGGTTTAACAATATGACCAATGAAAATATCATCAATCATTTCTTGAAAAGCTTGTATCATATTAATTAGTGAAATAAAAATACTACTAGAAATAGGATCATAAGATTTTGAAAATTTCAAAGTTGCGGTTTTAAAAGGTTCTAAAAATCGTAACAACGATTCGACATAATACCATGATTGTTTAGTTATTTGAAATTTTTATATATTTTTTTGCAAGACAAAAATCATTTATACACTCTTTATATTGAGTTCAACATTTAATGAATCAAAAGTAGAGTTCCATCAGTGTATAACATCCTTACGAAATATTCTAAAATATACACCCTTAAGCTTACACAATTGTTTAAATTGTTGAAGAATAATGCCACTTAAAGCGATAAAATGTACACAATTTTAATGTTATGCACAAATGATTCGTCTATTTTCAATGCATCCTGAACACATTAATTTAAAATATGACATTCACATCTAACATGAAAAATTTCTAGACATGGAGGAGTTAAATGTATTTTTAATGTACTCATCGAAGCATTGTTGTTAGATATATTATCAAAACTAACACAAAATTTTTGGCACGCCCCGCTTCCAAAAGAGAATGCGGAACACGGATACACGACAAAAGCCAGCGAATGATTTTCTTCATCCATAAGTTGTTCAAGAATCTTTACAACATATCACAATATAATCAGAGTCGGAAGCCAGTAGAGTCAACCACATGCACATATGAACCAAATACAACCAAGAATACTTGAAATAAAATATATTAATCTTAAAAAGGTCATGAATCTGAATAAAACAAATATCCTGGGTCATACTGCCCAAACACAAAGAATAAATCCAAGTACAAGATACATTATTCAAATAGCAACAGGAAAATAAATAAATGTAGCAAGAGCTCCAGCAACTAATATCTCATCTCGCCTATTCCATCTGGCAGCTGATCTCCAAAATCTGCAATTTAATAGATTGCAGGAAAGAGGGAAAGAGAAAACAAGGTACCCGTCAATTGCAAGTTACGGACCACTTATATTGTAGGATACAAGCACATGGGAAAAACTAACTAATCACATGTCAACAAATAACAACTAGCATGGTAAGATGACTAGGTATAAATGGCATCATGTAAACATGCATCAGGTGTCAAGTGTCATGTAATCATGTATCAAGTAGTCAAGTTCAAGTAAGCATGTATCATGTTCAAGTGTCAAGTATCAAGCAAGCATGTATCATGTATCAGGTAACAGGTATACAAGTAACAGTTAAACAGGTAATCATGTAACAGGATAATCAGGTATACAGAAAATCAGATTATGTCATGTCAAGTCTTGTTATTTTACTATCTAGGTAGCACTTCATGCGCCCCACATTATAACACATGGTTGCTACAACAATGCAAATTCGTTTTAGATTTCGTAGGGGACCATACAGGGCAGTGTACTCAGGTATTCACAGAATCAAAGAACTTGGTCAGTAAACTTGATCGGTAAACTTGATCGGTAAACTTGATCAGTAAACTTGATCGGTAACTTGATCGTTAAACTTGATCTGTAACATGTCATACAGGAAATACAAGTCTCCTTCCGAGTACACGTTTCTGCACTATCCACTACTAGATCTTTCCCATTAAAACCTTGGCTTGATTATTTATTATTATTCTCAAACATGCATGTATAAGTATGACACAGTGTCAAACAAACATAGTATAATCAGTATTAGGTCTAGGGTAACAAATAAGCACACATAGATGATAGACAGTCACATAAACGGCAAAATAGTGTATATTCATATTCAGGACAGCATGACAGTACAGTACTAAAACAGTAATTCCCGTTACTAAAGAAATCAAAATCTGAATCCGTCGGAGAATCTAGAAAATAGACTTCCACCCAAATCCAACGCATACAAATAAGTCATATATTAATTCACAAAAACATAGCTCAAAACTGATTCGAATACGGAAAATAGGTTCAGTAAGAATTCAGGAAAACGAATTCAAGAACAGGAAAATAGCATGAACACTCAATAAAAAAATCCAAGAACAATCTGGGGTATTCCCCTATAAGTTTCAGTATCTAAATATAAGGTTTCATAATTTTCCAGTAAAATTAGATTAGTCATCGAAAATAAGAAAACGTCAAGAAACAGTAGTTTGGCAAATCTGGAATTCCCAACACTACTGTACAAAAACTATGTGCAACCACGAGCCAACGAGAGAATCTGCCCACAACCGCACTTGCACCCGAAGCGACGACAATGGCAGCACAGTGCGGTGAGGGTGCTACTGCTGTCGGAGATGGAGGAGAACGGGCCGCGCGATTGAGGGTTGTCACGGCTCGTTGTTAGGAAGGAGCTGCGCCGAAGACGGGGAGAACCAGGGAGAGGTTGAGAGTGGGGAGCAGTCGGGAAAGAGAGAGAGAGCATGGCAAGGAGACTGCGAGCGGTGGCTGGCGGTTGGCGGCTGGTTGCGTCGCCGGCTGCCAATGCTGCTACTGCTGCCGAACAGAGACGGAGAGAGGGAGACGGAGACGGGGAGAGTCAGAGATGATTGGGAGTGTGTGGCGGTTGCACAAGGGACACAACGAGGCTGAGGGGACACCGGTGATCGCTACATTCGCGGGAAACACAGGGCGGAGGGAAGAAGGTGGCGATGGGGTCACTGCGGTGGGCGGCGCTGCTCGCGGGGCACAAGGGAGAGGGGAGAAGACGAAGCGACGCTAGGGGAAAGGAAGGGGAACATGCGCATGACGATGGGTTTATATAGTCAGGTGATTAGGGTTTTGGGGAGAGCGGGTTGGGTTTGAAAACAGGGGAGATGGGTTTATTAAAATGGGTAGAATAGGTTAAACGGGTTGGGAAATAGGCTAATGGGTTAAAGGGTATATGGGTTTGGTGAATGTAAGTATTGGGTGTTTGGGGATAATGGGTATTGTTAAATAGGAAACGGGTATGGGTAATAATAAATGAGTATGGATATTAACAATGGGTTAATGGGTTTTTAAATAAAAAAAATCCAATAAGAAAATTTAAATACAATAACTAATAAATATAATTTATAAAATAATGTAATTTTAACAATAAAAATAAAATAAAATAATAATGCAAATAACAACACTAGCAAAATAATACAGATAGTAACAATATTAATAATAATAAAAATGATAAAAATAATAAAAGTTATAATAACAATAATAAGAACTGTATTAAATACAGAAATCATAGAAAAATAGTTACAGCTAAAATTATGGATAAAAAATAGATTTTAAATGGAAAATCCAATAATACATTTTGACAAAAGAATTTTGAAAATCGGAAAAAAATAATTTGTAATTTTTTTTTAAAATACAGGAAATACTCAAAAATATATTTTTGGGAAAACAAGGGTTACAATCCTACCCACCTTACAACAAAATTTCGTCCTCGAAATTTGCTTAGGCGGTACATAGGACAAGGCAAAAGCAAACTGGAGGAAGGGTAACAAAGCAGAGGGCTAAAAGGGAAAGAAACAAAGCAGCAGCAACACCAGAAAAAGAAAGAAGTGGATAATAATGAGGTCAAATGGAATGCAAGAAAGAGAACAAACAATATCAAAAGGGGAGAAACAACACAAGATAACAAAGCAATAAGGGAGTTGGCAGAACTGAAATCAAGGAGAGAAAAGACAGGAAAGAATTGAATCAAACAATAAGTCAACGGATGAGAACAATTGCAAGAGATAGGAGAAACCAAAACAATACAAGAAAGGAGAAGCAACAATATGATTCTAGGACCCGTGGGTTATGGGCCCACCATGCTTTTGCTGCGCCACTCTGATGGTGACATTCCAAGTTGCAGACATCTCGTTGTAGACCACGCAACAATAAGGGACGATCCGAGCAGGAAGAAAAGAATGAGACACCAGATTAAAATTGGGCTTTAGAGGAGGGCTTTAATTTAAATAATTAGGTCAAAACTAATGGGCGTTAACAAAAATAATATTAATAATACAAAAATCAATACATATTAATAATAAAATAATAATAAAAATAATAATAACAATAATAATCATCAGAATCATACTGGTAAAAATAATAATAATAGTAAAATATTAACAATACTGGTAAGGATAATAATACAAGACAGAAAATAATTTGGGGTTCATCATTTTGGTGAAAGTAATTCAATATCAACATTAAAGATAAAATAGTAAGAGAAATACAATAATAATAATAGTAATAGTAATAACAACAATAATAATAATACTAATAATAATAAGGAAAACAATAATAATAGTAGTAGTAGAAATTCTTTGATGTGGGTTCGCTTCATTTATATCCATCTGTAGACTTGCCTTCTCGACATCAAGTTGCAGGTTTGCCTCCACGACATCAGGTTGCAGGTTACCCGTTGGACATTTGGTTGCAATTTTTGCCTCACCGATATTCAGTTGCAATTTGCCTCCATTAACGTCTAGTTTCATGTTTGCCATCTCGACATTCAGTTGCAACAAAACGATGAATGAGATGATGCAATCTTCTACACGTACTTAGATATTGATTGCTAAATTTAAGTATGAAGTTACGTTTTGAAATTTTTGATATTAAAATACATAGTTATTTGAAATAATAAAATTTTTAGAATACAATTTTATAGAAGATCCAAAATATAACAAATAATAATCGAATACACAAAATATTCGAAAATATATATAAAGAAAATATAGGCAGGAGAAGAATAAATTTTATACCCAATAAGGAGTCAACAAAAGAGGACGACTACAAGGGACAAAAGAAAATAAGAAATCAAAGAAATAAGGGTACGGAAAGAACGAAACTATACCCAATAAGGAATCAACAAATGAGAACGACTAAAAGAGATGGAAAGAAGCAAGGAATCAAGGAATCGAATAAGAAGGGATCAAAATGAAAGAAATAAGACTAGTATTCAGATCAATGTTGGTAGTAATTCATTTATGCATGTATGGTTGGTGAAATGTTGCGCAGATCCCAGTTCGAGCCAAGCTTGTCTAATATACTAGGCAACTAATACATTAGCCAAACCTGGGCTCTAATACCACTAAAAACCCTGTCACGCCCCGCTTCACAAAAGAGAATACGGAATACGGATACGCAACAGAAGCCCAGCGAATGATTTTCATCATCCATAAGCTGTTCAAGAATCTTTACAACATATCACAATATAATCAGAGTTGGAAGCCAGAAGAGTCAACCACATGCACATATGAACCAAATACCAACAAGAATATTTGAAATAAAATATATTAATCTCAAATAGTCATGAATCTGAATAAAACAAATATCCTGGGTCATACTGCCCAAATACAAAGAATAAATCCAAGTACTAGATACATTATTCAAACAGCAACAGGAAAATAAATAAATGTAGCAAGAGCTCCAACAACTAATATCTCATCTCGCCTATTCCATCTGACAGCTGATCTCTAAAATCTGCAATTTAATAGATTGCAGGAAAGAGGGAAAGAGAAAACAAGGTACCCGTCAATTGCAAGTTACAGACCACTTATAATGTAGGATACAAGCACATGGGGAAAACTAACTAATCACATGTCAACATATAACAACTAGCATGGTAAGGTGACTAGGTATAAATGGCATCATGTAAACATGCATCAGGTGTCAAGTGTCATGTAATCATGTATCAAGTAGTCTAGTTCAAGTAAGCATGTATCATGTTCAAGTGTCAAGTATCAAGCAAGCATGTATCATGTATCAGGTAACAGGTATACAGGTAACAGGTAAACAGGTAATCATGTAACAGGATAATCAGGTATACAGAAAATCAGATTATGTCATGTCAAGTCTTGTTATTTTACTATCTAGGTAGCACTTCATGCGCCCCATATTATAACACATGGTTGCTACAACAATGCAAATTCGTTTTAGATTTCGTAGGGGACCATACATGACAGTGTACTCAGGTATTCACAGAATCACAGAACTTGGTCAGTAAACTTGATCGGTAAACTTGATCGGTAAACTTGATCGGTAACTTGATCAGTAAACTTGATTGGTAACTTGATCAGTAAACTTGATCGGTAACATGTCATACAGGAAACACAAGTCTCCTTCCGAGTACACGTTTCTGCACTATCCACTACTAGATCTTTCCCATTAAAACCTTGGCTTGATTATTTATTATTATTCTCAAACATGCATGTATAAGCATGACACAGTGTCAAACAAACATAGTATAATCAGTATTAGGTCTAGGGTAACAAATAAGCACGCATAGATGATAGACAGTCACATAAACGACAAAATAGTGTATGTTCATATTCAGGACAGCATGACAGTACAGTACTAAAACAATGATTTCCGTTACTAAAGAAATCAAAATCTGAATCCGTCGAAGAATATAGAAAATAGACTTCCACCCGAATCTAGCGCATACAAATAAGTCATATATTAATTCACAAAAATATAGCTCAAAACTGATTCGAATACGGAAAATAGGTTCAGTAAGAATTCAGGAAAACGAATTCAAGAACAGCATGAAAACTCAATAAATAAATCCGAGAACAATCTGGGGTATTCCCCTATAAGTTCAGTATCTAAATATAAGGTTTCATAATTTTCCAGTAAAATTAGATTAGTCATCGAAAATAAGAAAACGTCAAGAAACAGTAGTTTGGCAAATCTGGAATTTCCAACACTACTGTACGAAAACTATGATATCTCGCAACCAGTAAAACAAAATCCAAATCCGCCAAAAGGAGATGAAAATAGAAAAAATATAATAGCTTTCATATTTCACAAATATTTTTCATACAGTAAAAGGAAATAGGGTGAAAATACGATTCATTACAGAACAACGAGCAAAATACAGCAAGTGTAGTTGTCATAAACGAGCATGAAACGACATCTAAAACGCATCAATAAAATCCTCAGTTGCTTCTGGGTAATCCCTAACTAGATAAAGAAACACTGACCAAAGTTTTGGATCAAAATAATATATGTAGCATAGTTCTTTAAAATGATTTGTCATCAAAATTACCGAAAAACAGAATCTAGAAAAGATTGTGTTACCGCTGGATCTGGTGTAGGGGTAAACAGATGAGATTTGTGAGTTCGTGGAAAAACCTGAATAGCGGATCCAAGCCTGCTGATTCCTGCCGCTAACCTGCAAGGAAGTGCGATACACCGGGGTTCATTCCGGCGACGCACCCTCCGACGCTCTTGTCAGTAACCAGTGATGATTAAGAAAGAGCTTAAGTTGGAAAAAGAGTAATTACCTGGTCACAGTGGTAGGTAGGAGGTATTTATAGTTGCCATGGGAGTCTGATTAGAGACCTGATTTCCTGTCAAACCGTTAGGAGTAAAATCATCTTAATTAGTTTAGGAAACTGATCTCTGATTCCCGGTGAGAGGATAACTGCAAATCAGGCCCGTTGATTTAGTCAAATCAGTGACCCTGATCTCCTCTTGCTGGTCTGGGTTTGTCTTGGGTCGGGACCCGTACCCAGCTGGAGTGGATCCGTTTCGCGGGTTATTGGATCTGTGAAGGGGAGATCCAGTGCCCGCTTAGGGTCCATCTATATGCAAAATTACTGTTTTACCCCTGAGCTTCAAGATTCGTTCCCAATCTGGACGGTTCCGATTTAACCCCATTTTTAGTCATATCACGAGCCCCCCACTCCTAAATACTGAGTGTGATCAGCCTTTGAGGAGTAGTTTAACTGTTTCAGTGGCTAGTGGAGTTGTATCAGAGTCCGAATGGAGGGTTTTGAATCTCGAAGGGGGTAGTGAGGTGATTTTTGAAACTGTAAGCTGTTCCGAAGCCTTGTTGAATATCCGACGGTTTTTATGTATTTTTTCGAATTATTTATTTAATTTTGCAATGTGTTAACCAGTCGTTCGGGGGTCTTAACAGTACATTCTAGGCAATAATTGTTCGTTCAGGGGCTCAAAAATATTCTCCTAAATTTATAATTATTTTCTAGAATTTTTAGTAAATTTTCCCGAATTTTTAACAATTTTTTCGCAATTTTTAAATAAATAAAACGATTAAATAAATAAAAACTAATTTTTAATACCTATTTATGGCGTGGCTTGATCTGGGCCCTTGATCTCGCACGAGCGTGAATATCTGAAAGATCTGGTGGTTGTAGTCGCTCGGCAGCCATTTTCTCACTTCTGGAGCTCGGATGGGCACTTGCTCGGTTAGCCGACCGGGGGTATAAGGGTTCGGCTGTCCGAGCGACGTGGTGCAATCTGAGCCGTTGGATGGTGGCACGAATCTTGAGACGGACTCCGTTCCCAAGAAAATGCTATCTTGTCGTCTAGCGCACGTGGCACGATCTGGACCGTCCATCATCAGAAGCGCGAATTTCTGGAAGATCCAATGGTCATGGTAGCTCGGCGACTTTTTTCTCTGTTTTGGAGCTCGGATGGGCACTTGCTCGGGTTGGCTGACTGGAGGTCTAAGGGTTCGGCTGTTCGGGCGACGTGGCGCGATCTGAGCCGTTGGATGATGGCATGAATCTCGAGACGGGCCCAGTTCCCAAGAAAACACTATCTTGTCGTTTGGCGACGCTGGCAAGATCTGAGCCGTTGGATGGTGGCAGGAATCTCGAGACGACTCAGTTCCCAAGAAAACACTATCTTGTCGTTTAGCGACGCTGGCAAGATCTAGACAGTCTGATCGAGATTTTACGCGAATGTTGAGGAGAAAGTGAATTTTCTCTGTTTTGAGGCTCGGATGGGCACTTGCTCGGTTAGCCGACCGGAGGTCTAAGGGTTCGACAGTCCAGCGTGGTGGCGCGATCTGGCCCGTTGGATGGCGGAACGAATCTCGAGACGACTCAGTTCCAAAAAAAACACTATCTTGTCGTTTAGCGACGCTGGCAAGATCTGGGCTGTCTGATCGAGATTTTACGTGAATGTTGAGGAGAAAGTGAATTTTCTCCGTTTTGGGGCTCGGATGGGCACTTGCTCGGTTAGCCGACCGGAGGTCTAAAGGTTCGGCAGTCCGAGCGTGGTGGCGCGATCTGGCCCGTTGGATGGCGGAACGAATCTCGAGATGGTTCAGTTCCCAAAAGCATTAACGGTGCCCTAGGATTTGTGCGGTGTTCCACCTTCCCGGGGTCATTAAGAGTGGTGTCCTCTAATTAATGCGTGGCATTTCAGCTCCCTAGGCGTGACTGCTGGGCTCCCGTCGCTTGGCCTCCCGAGGGTCATAATGGCTGGTCCTTGGGGGGAGATTATAAATACTCCACTCCCCCTTGTTTTCAGTCACAGCAATGTTGATTTTTAGCCATCGGAGGTGTCTGCCTTGGGCGGTTGCCTATTTTTTGAAAAATTTTAACCCTGAGAGCGTCGGAGGGGTGGTCACTCTTCCACCGTGATCTTCTCCTGATTCTGACGGCCCCAGTGCGGATGTCAAGGTCAGGGGGGATCAGGGCAGAAGTGTTGACGACTGGAGTCCGGACCCGGGGGACAAGGTGCTTCGGAAGGATGGGTGGTCATTCTTCTGCCATGATCTTCTCCTGATTCTGACGGCCCCGATGAGGGTGTCAGGGTCAGGGGAGATCAGGGCAGAAGAGGTGATGACCGAAGTCCGGACCCGGGGGACAAGTTGCTTCGGGAGGATGGGTCTCCTCCGATCTCTGTCTTCCTTCCGGGCTGACGGCTTCTAATGGTTGTCAGCCCGAAGGAGCTAGAGATGGGAGGTGTGCCGATCTGCTTTCTGACCAGGCCCCACGCGACGGTAGTTTTTCTCCAACCCTTGAACGATTCATGGTTTCGACTTCCGAGGTCGAAAGCCTCGAGTTGCTCACGGGTGAGAGGGGAATCGATCGAGTCCTGGGGCCCGGGGGGCTCGCCGAGGGCGGTGCCTTAAAACTTTTAATCCAAATTTTCTCTCACTTCCTGGGACAGATGCGGGGTGTTCGGGTCTGAAGTGCTTCATCCGGGCGACGTGGCGCGATCTGACCCGTTGGATGGTGGCACAAATTTCGAGACGGGCCCAGTTCCTAAGAAAACGTTATCTTGTCGTTTAGCGACGCTGGCAAGATCTGGGTCGTCTGATCGAGATCTTACACGAATGTTGAGGAGAAAGTGAATTTTCTCCGTTTTGGGGCTCGGATGGGCACTTGCTCGGTTAGCCGACCGGGCCCTTTGATGTTGGGGTCGGATCGCACGTCGCTCGGATTTTGATCCCATGTGTGCCGAGCTACTTGACTTGTATCGAAACGTTTTGTCTTTTCGCCAACAGTTGCTGCTCGGTCACAAAGTCGTTTTGGGCTTTCGTAACGTTTCAATAGCAGGCCAAGAGTCGCGCCCTTACGTTAGTAAGCCCAAGAGACTTTTTCTTTTACTATAAATCTTCACTCCCCCACCCCAAACCTCATTATTCACTTTTACTTTCTCTTTCAAGTCTTTACTTTTCACCATCGAAGTTTTTAGCTCCTGGGTGGTGCTGCTAGCTGTTGCGGCAAGGCGTTTCTTTGCTCCGGCAAACTTTTTCGACCGAAACAGTCACTTCAGGTCAGTCTCTCTCCTTTCTCTTTAGAAAAAAATGGTTAAGATTACTTCTTCGGATGAGACCCCCGCCTCGGACCAAGTCGTTAGCCGAGCAGGTAAAGGAAAGGAGGTGGTAGAGCCGACCGAGCAGACCGTTGTTCGGCTGAGCAAGAGTGGTGAGGTCGCCGAGCCACCCCAGGAGGTTGTGGCGAAGTCCCAGAAGGGTAAAGGAGTGATCACGATCATTGAGCAGCCGAAGACGGCAGGGGAGTTCGATCGGCAGCTGATCGTTCTGTCGAGCGTGGGGGGTGTTCGGAGCTACTCCAAAGAGATGCTGGAGAAGGTGACCCAGGGCACTGCCAAGTCGGTAGAGGAGAACAAGCCGAGAGAGTTGTCCGAGGTGGACCAGATCATTTCGTCTCTTACGGAGGCTGATCTGCATCGGATCCGGACCTGATTCCAGATCCCTGCCGAGTACGGGCTACTTCTCCCTGGACCGGGATTCCGAGCCTGCACGTCGTCTTCGGCTGATGCGTGCGTTTTTCCCCTCGACTCCTTGGCCGCCGGGCTTCGTCTTCCGCTTCATCCATTCATCGTCGAGGTTCTTAATTGGTACGGTTTGTGCCCTGCCCAGCTGATGCCGAACACTTGGAGGCACGTCTTGGCGTTTGTTCTTCAGTGTCAAGAGATCGGCGCCGAGCCAAGCATGTTTCTCCTTCGGAGCCTCTACCGCCCTTGCCAGCCGAACAGGAACGAGCAGAGGTTCTACCTTTCGCCGCGGACAGGCGTGAAGTTGATCGAGAACCCGGACTCGATCAAGCATTGGAAGGAGAAGTATTTCATTGTCCGAGCTCCCGCACCCTGGGCAATTCCGATAGCTTGGTCGAGGGAAGGCCTGCCCAAGCGAGCGAAGAAGGAGCCGATGCTGAGTGACGAGGAGACGGAAGTCCTCAAGAAACTCCTCGGCCTGCCGACGCTAAGTTGGAAAGATATCACCGAGGAGGCTTTGTTCCGAGGGGGTCTCAGTCCGATCGACCCCAGTACGCTTCTGGTATTTTTACTTTTTGCTTGAAGTTCATGAAAATTTTTCTAAGTTTTTTCATTCGGTTTGTGCAGAGTCTTTTAAGATGGACTATAGGGCATTGATGGCGAAGGCCAAGGTGGCTAGGGAGCAGGAGACGAGAAAGAAGAGACCCTCGACAGGGCCTCAGGGCGGCCGAGCACCGAAGATACCTTCGGTCCCGAAGACCGCCGACCTGCAGGGGGTTGTTGTTCCGGATGCCGATCCCGAGCAGGAGAAGGTCGCTGCCTCCGATCCTCCTGTCTCGGATGCACCGATTCCAATGTCGAAGGTAGATGCTCCTGGCTCGTCGAGCTGAGCGTTCAACGTGAGCAATGTGTTATCCCTCCAAGTTCTGCCCCTCACTGCCGAAGCGAAGAAGATTTTGACCGAGGGGCACAAACAGATCTTCGTCCCCGACTGGCAAGTGATGAAGGTCGACGGTTTTTTGGGGGACGGCAACATTTGTATGCAGGCGGTGAAGCACCTGCCGACCCCAAAGGACCGAGCGGCCCTTAAGTCCGGGGAGGTCGGGGACGCCACAATGCAGATTGCTCGGAACACGATGTCGATGAGTGGACCGAACACTTTCTTCTTGAAGCATTTTTCCGAAATTTTCTAAGTTTCTAGGTTCGGACCCTAACGGTTTGTCCTCTTTTCAGACCCTCTGCCACTTCAACTTCTTGCTCGAAGAGTTCGCGAGCAAAGAACAAGAGCTGACGGCGCAGTACGACCGGGAGAGGTCGAAGCGTGCAAAAGCTGTGAAGCTGCTCGATGTTGAGCAACTCCTCTCGGCAAAACACGGTGCCACAGTGGCCGGGTCGGAGGCGCAGTTGGCCGAAGCCCTTCAGTGGTCGAAGGACGAGGCAGCCAAGCTCGAGGCCTCGGAGAAGGAGAATGCCGAGCTTAAGGAGGAGCTGGCCAAGGCTCAATCGGAGGCGGAGAAAGCTCGGAAGAAGACCGAGAAGATCATGGCCAAGCACCGGTCGAAGGTGGCGAAGGCGAAGAGGGCTGTCCTGGACGAGGCCGAGCAGCACATGTTTAAGAACATGGAGGACGCGTATGGCCGAGCCCTGCTTCATATCGCCGCTCGGAACTCGGGGTTCGACACATCTTCCTATCACTTCTACGACCCCGTGGAGGGGGAGGAGGAGCTTCCCCCGGCAATGCTCAGCCCCGAGGGACAGGCCGACGGTGTCGAAGGCACGGCCGAGACAGAGGCCGAGGGTGAGGGGGAGGACGACTCCGAGGAGGAGAGCGAGGACGAGGTCGAGGGCGAGGACAAGGCCGAGGGGTCGACAGACCCGAGCGACAAAAAGGTCGACCCCTGACTTGGTTGCGTCTTTGGTCTCTTTTTTTTTTGTAAGGCCTGACCGCGGACTGGCCACCGCTTTTGTAACGCTTTTTGAGTTTTGAATGAGAATGCTTTTTGTTTGGCCAAAAATTCTCCAAGTGTTAGTCTCCGGATTTTGTGTTTGATTAGTCGTTTAATTTCTCCAAGTGTTGGGCGTCGGATTTATCTCTGCTTTTCAGGTGAAGTTTGGTCCGATCACGGAGGTTTCGTACCTTCGTAAGGAGCTGACCAAAACGAAGCGAGAGCTTTCCCATAGCCGAGAGAGGCGGTTTTATATGTTCTTGAAGCTGGAGGAGATAAAGGTAGCTGCGAGGGGGTATTGTCGCGAGTTGAAGCAACTACGGAAGCAACCTCAAGCTCCTTGTCCCGAAGGTGAGACTGAGCGGCTTCGTAGGGAGCTTTCCGTCGTCGAGCAAAAGAATAACGTGCTCTTGGCTGAGATCCGTCACTTGGAGTTAACGGAGAAAGAACACTCGGCGGAAGAAGAGAAGCTAGCTTCCGAGTTGGAGAAAGTTTCATCCGAGCGCCAAAAGTTGTTGGCCGAGGTCGACAAGCTTAGGAGGATTACGATAGACAGGGGAATTGAGGTCACCCATTATCGACGACTCGCGACCGATAGCGCCAATGTCTCGGGCTCGTCAAGACCTCCTCGTTTGAAGATGTCGGCAAAGGATGATGCTCTGAGAGATAGGATTATCGAGTTATAGGAAGAGGTCGCGTCGCTCAAGCCTCTACCTGAGAGGGCCAACGTTCGTAGTATGTCGTGTACTCGCGAAGAGAGCGAGAGAGGGATTACCTTCTACGAACTTGCGACTCGTTTGCCTGCGGCGAGGCGGAGTCCTGCTGACGCTCAGAGTAGTGTAGCTATCTCGTCTAGCGGTGCCTCGGTCGGCACCACAGTTGGAGTTAGCGGTGAAGGGGGATCTCGCTTCGCTAGTTTGGAATCGAGCTCGGAGGTTAGGCGTCGCCGCCCCCGCGTTTCCTTGAACCGAAGCGTACCCCTTCCGAAGAGGCACTAAACAAGTTGTCTTATGTTCCTTTGAGCTATTGTAAAACTCTGTTGTAGCGTCGGTCTTGTTGTATGTAGAGTTACTTTATTTGAATAAAAGTCTGAAAGTTTGTTTTGAAAATTCTTAAAGTGTTGGACTTCGGCAATGTTTGAAATTTTGTTGTTCGTCTCTTCCTCTTTTCAGCTCGTGGTGGTAGCTCAAGACGCCGACCCCAATCGCTCGGATGGCCACGCTCGAACCGAGGCTGGCTCGGGGGTGACGAGGTTGCGCTCGGCGAGGTGCTAAGAGCGGCTCTATGAAGTCGAGTTGGGATTGCGCCGAGCCGAAAGCGAGCGGGGCCACCTTCAGCTCATTCTAGGTCAGCGAGACGTCGAGATCCGGCGTATGGAGAGCAGGATCGCCGAGATGACCCCTACAGGAGAGGACGAAGATTCGCCGACCGCCTTTAGCAATGCCCTTCGGATCCAGTGCGTTCGGCACAATTTGTCGAAAATAATAGCCGAAAGGGACGATCTGCTCTCTGAGATCCGTCACTTGCAGACTGTAGAGGCGGAGCTTCGGACGGAGGAAGGGGAACTGTCGGTCGAGGTTGCCAAACTGACGACCGAACGGGACGTTGATGATTCTTCTTTTAAAAACCAAGTGTAGTGGGTCGGCATTGTAACTTTTGTTCTTTGAGGCCTTGTAACCTTGTTGTATGGAAGAGTCGCTTTATACTGTGTCCCAATTATTAATAACATTTCTTTCTCGAACTAGCACGTCCTTTGTAGCTCTGCGTAGTTGTTTCGTTTGTGACTGTGTTCATCGCGCCGAGGTCTCCGAGCCGGCCCCTCTCTCGTTCGCGGTTCGGCGCCGTAGCGCGATCTGAGCCATTGGAATTTGGCACGAATCTCGAGGTAACTCAGTTCCCAAGGAAATGCTATCTTGTCGTTTAGCGACGCTGACAATATCTGGGCTGTTGGATTTTGGCACGAATCTCGATACGGCTCAGTTCCCAAGAAAATGCTATCTTGTCGTTTAGCGACGCTGGCAAGATCTGGGCCGTCTGATCGAGATCTTACACAAATGTTGAGGGAAAAGCAACTTTTCTCCGTTTTTGGGCTCGGATGGGCACTTGCTCGGTTAGCCGACCGGAGGTCTAGGAGCTCGGCTGTTCGAGCGACGTAGCGCGCTCCGAGCCTGCCTCTTGTTCGTTCGTGGTTCGACGACAAGAGCGTTCGGCCAGTGGTGACGAGCAGCGCTTCGGTCTCCCCCTTCTTGCGAAGTTGAGAGATGAGTCGAGCCTTACCCCATGGTGGGCTCGCCGATCATCGTGAGAGTTCAACGGTCGTGGGAGCAATTCCGAATGGTGACCCACTCCTAGCCCGTTGAGAAGCGAGCTTGCGGAGTAGAATCGAACCAAGTATTGGACTCCGGAACCATCGTTAGAGTTCAATGGTCGTGGGAGCAATTCTGAATGGTGACCCACTCCTAGCCCGCTGAGAAGCGAGCTTGCGGAGTAGAATCGAACCAAGTGTTGGACTCCGGAACCATCGTTAGAGTTCAACGGTCGTGGGAGCAATTCCGAATGGTGACCCACTCCTAGCCCGCTGAGAAGCGAGCTTACGGAGTAGAATCGAACCAAGTGTTGGACTCCGGAACCATCGTTAGAGTTCAACGGTCGTGGGAGCAATTCCGAATGGTGACCCACTCCTAGCCCGCTGAGAAGCGAGCTTGCAGAGTAGAATCGAACCAAGTGTTGGACTCCGGAACCATCGTTAGAGTTCAACGATCGTGGGAGCAATTCTGAATGGTGACCCACTCCTAGCCCGCTGAGAAGCGAGCTTGCGGAGTAAAATCGAACCAAGTGTTGGACTCCGAAACCATCGTTAGAGTTCAACGATTGTGGGAGCAATTCCGAGCGGCGAACTACATCTGGCTCGCTTAAGAGCGAGCTTGCGAAGTAGAGTCGAGCCGGGTATTGGACTCCGAACCATTGATTGAATAAAGAATAAAGGCGGAGAGACAAGCAATTTTATAAATACGAAAAAGCATTCTTTATTGATAATTGACGGCGAGCCGTTTTTACATATGACAACTTAAGAGAGGAATTACAAGTTGGAGGAGAGGAATGGTTCGACACCCTGTGATACTCAGAGAGGCGCCGGGGCGCTTTCTTGGTATTTTAAAAGGTGGTCGGCATTCCAGGTCCTCGGAATCTCCCTGCCCTCGAGGTCTTCCAGACGATAAGCTCCGGGCCGAACTACCCTTGCGATCTTGTAAGGTCCTTCCCAATTCGGGGCTAGTTTGCTCTTCTGACTGGGGAAGGAGATGACTAGTTTTCTGAGGACTAAGTCCCCCTCCTTGAGATCGGTGGGTCGGAATCTCTTGTTGTACGCCAATTCGATCCTCCTCCGGTAGTTTTGTTGGCGGATCGACACCCTTTCTCTCAGTTCGTCCACCAGGTCTAGGTTCGCCCGGAGGTTTCTGGCGTTCTGTTCCTCGTTGTAGGCTGCGAGGCGAGGAGAAGGTATTCCGACTACGAGAGGTATCACTGCCTCGGACCCATAGGTGAGGTTGAACGGAGACTCTCCTGTGGGGGTCCGTTTATTGGTGCGGTAGTTCCACAGCACGTTGGGGAGTTGGTCGACCCATAAGCCTTTGGAACATTTGTTCAATCTCTTCTTGATACCAGAGAGGATCTGCCGGTTAGCGTTCTCTGCCTGGCCATTCGACTGTGGGTGGGAGACGGAGGAGAAGCGCTGTTGGATGGCAAGGTCTTCACATAGAGCTCGGAACGCGGCCCCAGTAAACTGAGTTCCGTTGTCTGTTACGAGGACACGGGGGACGCCGAATCGGCAGATGACGCTCTTCCAGAAGAATTGAAGCACCTTGTTCTCGGTGATAGTGGCAAGGGGCTCGGCCTCAATCCACTTCGAGAAGTAGTCGATGGCTACGACCAAGAACTTGAATTGGCCCGGAGCTGGAGGGAATGGCCCTAGTAAATCCATCCCCCACATTGCGAAGGGGATAGGACTTGATAGGGAGGCGAGGTTGGCTTGGGGGAGGCGACGAATGTTGGAATGTCTCTGACAAGAGCCACATTGCCGAACGTGTCGCTCGGCGTCTTGGAGGAGAGTCGGCCAGAAGTATCCGTAATTCAGAGCTTTCCGAGCCAGAGACCTAGACCCTGAATGTGCCCCGCCGATACCTTCGTGGAGATCCTGTAAGGCGTAGTCGGCCTGTTCTGGGGAAAGGCACCTCTGGTACGGTCGGCCGTCAGTCTGCGAGAAGGAGCGCTTGTACAAGATCCCCTCGATCAGGACGTACAGCTCGGCCCTGGTTCTTACTCGGCGTGCTTCCTTGGGGTCCTCGGGGAGGAGTCCGTCCCTTAAGAATTCCACTAACGGCTTCATCCAATTATCTTGCAGTAGGACCGGCAATGACTCCACTGAGTCGAGGGTCTTGTCTTCTATGCTCGGTTTCAAGAGGACCTCGATCAAGATGGTCTGTTCGAGACCTTGGAGGGAGGATGAGGCCAATTTGGAGAGGGCGTCGTCTTGTGAATTCTCTTCTCGAGGGACTCGTTGGATGAGTGCCTCTTCGAACCGGGCCATGAGGGTTCAGACTTTGGCGAGGTACTTCGCCATCCGTTCGTCTCGTGCCTCGTAATCGCCCAAGACTTGGTTCACAACCAGCTGAGAGTCACTATGGATTCGGAGGCGCTGCGCCCCGGCACTTCGGGCAAGTCCGAGGCCCGCGATTAGTGCCTCATACTCTGCTTTGTTGTTTGAGGCCTTGAAATTCATACGGAGGGCATACTGGAGGACGAAGTCGTCTGGACCCGTCAGGATGATACCGGCGCCGCTTCCCTCGTTGCAGGAGGAACCATCCACAAAAACTGTCCAAATAGGGGGTCCGTTCGGGACATGGCTGACCTTGGGAATGGTGGTCTCGACGATGAAGTCCGCGAGGGCTTGAGCTTTGATCGCAGTCCGGGGATGGTAGGAGATGTCGTGTTGGCTCAGCTCGATAGACCATTTCATAAGCCGGCCTGAGGTTTCCGGCTTGTGGAGGACCTGCTTCAGCGGTTGGTCGGTGAGGACCACAACCGAGTGGGACTGAAAGTATGGGCAGAGCTTCCTTGCCGCCATAACCAGGGCGTAGGCCATCTTTTCTACCTTCGGGTAGTGGAGCTCGGCGTCCCGAAGTACCTTGCTCACATAGTAAATGGGCCTCTGAGCCCGGTCTTCTTCCCTCACCAAAACTGCACTTAGGGTCTGCTCGGAAGCAGCTAAGTAGATGAAGAGGGTTTCCCCTGGAACGGGCTTGCTGAGCAGGGGAGGATTGACCAAGTAGGCTTTCAGCGGTTTGAACGACTCCTGTTGCAGTTCGCCCCACTCGAAACCCTTGGCCCCCCTGAGAGCCTTGAAGAAGGGGAGGCACTTTTCCCCTGACTTCGAAAGGAACCGCCCAATAGCGGCGAGGCGACCCGTAAGCCTCTGCACTTCCATGACATTCCGGGGCGGGGCCATGTCCAGTATGGCCTTAATTTTTTCAGGATTTGCTTCGATCCCTCGCTGGCTAACCATGAAGCCAAGGAACTTTCCTGACGAGACCCCGAACGCACACTTGTTCGGATTAAGCCTCATGTTGTGCCTTCTCAGTATGCCGAATGCCTCCTGTAGGTCGGCCACGTGGTTGGAACCTCGGACGCTCTTCACGAGCATGTCGTCGACGTATACTTCCATGTTGCGGCCTATCTGGCTTTGGAAGACTTTATTGACGAGGCGCTGGTAGGTGGCTCCAACATTCTTCAATCCGAACGGCATAACTCTATAACAGTAGAGGCCCTGGTCGGTAATGAAGGAAGTCTTCGGAATGTCCGGGGGGAACATTCGGATCTGGTTATAGCCGGAGAAGGCATCCATGAAGCTGAGGAGCTCATGGCCCGAGGTGGCATCAATGAGGGTGTCGATATTCGGGAGAGGGAACGGATCCTTCGGACATGCCTTATTCAGGTCTGTGAAGTCGATGCATATCCTCCAGGAACCATTGGACTTCTTAACCATGACGACATTGGAGAGCCACTCGGGGTAGTTCACCTCCTGTATGAACCGAGCTTTTAGGAGCTTGTCCACCTCCTCCTTGATGGCTTGTTGTCGCTCAGGAGTGAATTTACGCCTCTTCTGCTGAATCGATCTGCACCCCAGTTCGACGCTGAGGCGGTGCACTAGAAGCTCCTCGGAAATCCCGGGGATATCCGCGGCGGACCAAGCAAATAGGTTGCGGTTCTCCTGGATGCACTGCACCAAGTCGGAACATAGGGCAGTCGGCAAGGACTTGCTGATGAGGAACTTTCGACTCGGGTCCTCGTTCGAGAAGAGCACTTCTTCCAATTCGTCCGCCGGCTCGGACGTGGGTCGGACGTTCGGCTCGGGGATCTCTAAAGTCTCGAGGGAGAGCACCGGACCCCCAGTGGAAGTCATATAGCACTTCCGAGCCGTCTCTTGGCTGTCCCTGACTTCTCCCACTCCCACCCGGGTGGGGAACTTCATCTTGAGGTGGTACGCCGAAGGAACGACTTCCAGGGCAGCTAGGCCAGGTCGGCCCAAGATGACATTGTATGCAGCCGGGACATCGACGACCATAAAGTCCATCGGCTCTGTCCGGGTGGTAGGGGTCTTCCCAGCAGTTACGTCCAGGGTGATAACCCCTTTGACAGTTACTGGTACCCCCGTGAACCCGTGTAGCGTGTAGCCGGCCGGTTTGAGGCGATCCCGGGATAGTTGCAGCCCTCGGAAGGCCGAGAGGAAGAGGATGTTCACGGAGCTCCCGTTGTCTACCAGGATCCTCTGCACTTTGAAGTTCGCCATGCGGAGGTCGATAACAAGTGCGTCGCAGTGGGGAGTCCGGACCCCCTCGAGGTCTTCATCAGAGAAAGTTACTGGGACGCCGAGGCCTTTGGGGGGAGGGGCGCCGTGAACTGAGTTGACCTCTCGGACAAAGGCCTTCCGAGAGGAGTTGGAAGAGCCCCCCATTAGACCCCTGTGGATAAGGTGCAGAACACGTTCCTCCTTGAACTCGGGAGTTTCATCTCGTCGCTCGGAGCGCCTGTTAGCCCCCCGAGGCGGAGGAGTGGTGCGATCTCCCCGATCATTTGCCTTCACAAACTTAGCCAACTGCCCCCTCTGGATGAGGGCCTCTATTTCGTTCTTCAGCGCCCGGCAATCGTTGGTGTCATGGCCATGATCCCGGTGGTAACGGCACCACTTCTCCTTGTTCCTCCTCTTGGCCGGGGTGTTCATCCTTGGAGCGGAAGGTATAACTCCCTCCTTCTCGACTTCCATCAGGATGGTGGAGACGTTGGTAGTGAGAGGAGTAAATTTCTCGAACCTGGGAGGAGGATGGCGCTGACCGCTATTATCCTTCTGTAGCTTCTTGGCCCCTTCCTCTTCCGTTGTCTTTCTCTTCGACCCGGAAGCGGATCCTCCGAAGCCCGGGAAGCACTCAGCTTCCCCAGTCCGAATATACTTCTCGCATCTAAGGAGAAGGTTGGCGAAGTTGTGCGGGGGCTTTTTGGCGAGGGACGACCGAAGGTTAGAGTTGAGGACGTTGGACTGGAATGCGACGGTCGCCACAGACTGGTCGAGGGAGGCAATGGACCTGACCTCTGCAGTAAATCTCCTCACATAGTCCCTCAACTTCTCTCCCCTCTCCTGTCAGAGGTGGAGTAGAGAGAGGCTGGTCTTCTCCGTTCGTCTGCTGCTCACAAAGTGAGTTATGAAGAGCGTTTCGAACTGCTCAAAAGAGAAGATGGAAGAGGGAGCGAGCCGGGAGTACCATTCCCGCGCCGAACCCTTGAGAGTGGCGGGGAAGGTTTTGCAAAGCATGGCGTCGGAAGCTTGGTGGATTAGCATCAAGGTCTTGAAGCTCTGGACATGATCAACAGGGTCCGACTCCCCTGAGTACGTTTCAAACTGCGGAGGCTTGAAACCCCTCGGGATGGGAGCCTCCATGATAGTCCGAGAGAAGGGGGGTCTGCTGGGGCAGACGATCCTTCCTCTCAACTCCTCCTCCTTGTATATTCGACCGATGCGCCTCTCCATTTTGTGGAGATGACGGTAGAGGGCATCGTCCCTCCGGTGGTAGTCAAATGACCCCCTGGACTCGTCTTCATAGGAAGGGGAGCGGGGACTATAGCGTCGATAGTCCTGGGATCGGCGAGGACTATGAGGGTGTTGCTGGTGACTAGGAGCCGGGGGAGGACTTATGGATCGGTGGCGAGGACTTGGGACCCGTGGGGGTGTTGGAACCCTTTGGGCATTATTGTTGTTGTGGCGAAGGTTGAGGGCTTGCAACACCGTTGCCTGGAATTGTTGGAACTCGGCACGAGTGATGGGTGCCTCATCGTTCCTCGGATGATGCCGACCAGCAGGGGAATGTGGCCTCCTCCTACGACGCTCGGGAGATTCCCCCCGCCCTCTTCGGTCCGGAGACCTCCTGCCATCTCGGCGATGAGGAGATCGCTCACCTTGATGTTGGCGGGAGACTCCCTCTCGGGCCCGCTTCTCATCTAGGCGGTTGCGAAGGTCCTCATCCTTCTGCTGATTTAAAACGGTGTTGCGGGGGTCGGAAGCTCGGGAATTATGGGAGGCCATAGAATCCGAGGAGGCATTGTGTACTGACACATGGTCTGGGTGGAGAGGTTGCTTCTGTCTCCGCTGGTTCTGACCAGCGGGACCATTAGGGGGTTGTTGATTCAGAAGAGGGGACTGGCCCTGTTGGAAATGGTCTTGGACCGGGGGAGGAAGTTGTTCGGGCTGCGGAGCAGGATGTACGGGGACTTCCTCTTGTTGATCAGTGGGGTTGGGTCCACGGTTGGACCCCCTGGACCGGACCTTTCTGGGAGGCATGGCTGGAGAAGAGCTAGTCGACGGGAAGAGGAGTGGCTGCTATTCGTATGGTTTCCCACAGACGGTGCCAATCTGTTACCGCTGGATCTGGTGTGAGGGTAAACAGATGAGATTTGTGAGTTCGTGGAAAAACCTGAATAGCGGATCCAAGCCTGCTGATTCCTGCCGCTAACCTGCAAGGAAGTGCGATACACCGGGGTTGATTCCGGCGACGCACCCTCCGACGCTCTTGTCAGTAACCAGTGATGATTAAGAAAGAGCTTAAGTTGGAAAAAGAGTGATTACCTGGTCACAGTGGTAGGTAGGAGGTATTTATAGTCGCCATGGGAGTCTGATTAGGGACCTGATTTCCTGTCAAACCGTTAGGAGTATAATCCTCTTAATTAGTTTAGGAAACTGATCCCTGATTCCCGGTGAGAGGATAACTGCAAATCAGGCCCGTTGATTTAGTCAAATCAGTGACCCTGATCTCCTCTTGCTGGTCTGGGTTTGTCTTGGGTCGGGACCCGTACCCAGCTGGAGTGGATCCGTTTCGCGGGTTATTGGATCTGTGAAGGGGAGATCCAGTGCCCGCTTAGGGTCCATCTATATGCAAAATTACCGTTTTACCCCTGAGCTTCAAGATTCGTTCCCAATCTGGACGGTTCCGATTTAACCCCATTTTTAGCCATATCAGATCGATACCTCTGTAGTAAAACAGTCATAACTCACTCATATGAAAACTAAATTGAGCAAGGTCAGAGGGGTTTGAAAATAGACGAAATTCTCTAAAACTCATGTTTTATACCGAAGTTAAGATAATGACTTTAAAACAGTCCAAAATAGAAAACAAAACAGAACAACAACAAAATACATATTTTTCTCTTAAAAACAAAATCAACATAGATTCAAGAAAATTGATCCAAACACATCCAAACATGAAATCGAGTCTACCAAGTGTCTAAACATTATGAATTAGGGTATCTAGCATATCCACACCAAATATAACACATGAGTCTCAACCAAAATACGAATTAACACAAAAGTCTCACATACACGATCAAAAATCAAGAACGGACGAATCCTAGGTTAATTCATGTCCAAATTGTGTCGTGAGGCAACTATGGTCAAGTTTTCACAATAGAGATAAAACCCATCAAAGAAATCACAAACAAGAGTCGTCTCTAGACCCAACTACACTATAGGTGAACTTTTTGACTTGTATCAAACAAATGAATTGGAGTACAAGTTACTTGCCTGTGAGATGATGAAAACGATGATCCATCAAACAAGAATAATGGGAATAGATTCCCGGGCCACGAAAAGTGAATACCAACGAACCACGAACACACCAAACTCACGAACAAAGTCCACAAACAACCCAAGAACGACGAACTCCACGAACCACTAATAAGTGCAACTACGAGCCAACAAGAGAATCTGCCCACAACCACACTTGCACCCGAAGCGAAGACAATGGCAGCACAGTGCAGTGAGGGTGCTGCTGCTGTCGAAGATGGCGGAGAACAGGCTGCGCGATTAAGGGTTGTCGCGGCTCGTTGTTGGGAAGGAGCTGCGCCGAAGACGGGGAGAACCAGGGAGAGGTTGAGAGCAGGGAGCAGTCGGGAAAGAGAGAGAGAGCACGACAAGGAGATTGCGTGCGGTGGCTGGTGGCTGGTGGCTAGTTGCGTCGCCGGCTGCCAATGCTGCTACTGCTGCCGAACAGAGACGGAGAGAGGGAGACGGAGACGGGGAGAGTCAGAGATGATTGGGAGTGTGTGGCGGTTGCACAAGGGACACAACGAGGCTGAAGGGACACCGGTGATCGCTACATTCGCGGGAAACACAGGGCGGAGGGAAGAAGGTGGCGATAGGGTCACTGCGGTGGGCGGCGCTGCTCGCGGGGCACAAGGGAGAGGGGAGAAGACGAAGCGGCGCTAGGGGAAAGGAAGGGGAACAGGCACATGACGATGGGTTTATATAGGTAGGTGATTAGGGATTTGGGGTGAGCGGGTTGGGTTTGAAAACAGGGGAGATGAGTTCATTAAAATGGGTAGAATAGGTTAAACGGGTTGGGAAATAGGCTAATGGGTTAAAGGGTATATGGGTTTGGTGAATGTGGGTATTGGGTGTTTGGGGATAATGGGTATTGTTAAATAGGAAACGGGTATGGGTAATAATAAATGAGTATGGATATTAACAATGGGTTAATGGGTTTTTAATTAAAAAAAATCCAATAAGAAAATTTAAATACAATAACTAATAAATATAATTTATAAAATAATTTAATTTTAACAATAAAAATAAAATAAAATAATAATGCAAATAACAACACTAGCAAAATAATACAGATAGTAACAATATTAACAATAATAAAAATGATAAAAATACTAAAAGTAATAATTACAATAATAAGAACTGTATTAAATACAAAAATCATAAAAAAATAGTTACAGCTAAAATTATGGATCAAAAATAGATTTTAAATGGAAAATCCAATAATACATTTTGACAAAAGAATTTTGAAAACCGAAAAAAATAATTTGCAATTTTTTTTTAAATACAGGAAATACACAAAAATATATTTTTGGGAAAATAGGGGTTACAATTTTGTATCACGAATATGAAAGATATCTCAAACTTCTGAAATACGATTTGCAATTATTAAACCACTATAGGGATACGGCAAAGCCGCAAGTGATATGATCATCTTTTGAATCATCCAATCACTATCAATCCAATGACAAGTTATGCCCATTATTGGAATATCGTTACAACCTTTCCAACAATCGAAAGTTAACGATACTCTACAAGCAAAGAATACAATAGTGAAATTAAAGTGTCTCTCATTTCGGGGTAAAGTTTAAAACAATCGGTCTTGAGTGTGTTTATAGGGATTCTTCTAAAATAAGGATTTAGTGTATTTTGGTTAAAAGACTCTACATTCCTACTCTCAGAATCGGAAAAACGTAACTCCTCCTTAATAACTAATTGAGTCATTTCCCGTCGAACATTTTCAGGATTATATAGGTGGCTATCTACATGTTCGGTCCTAGGGTGGATTTTTTGTTGGATGTGTTGGTCTTCTAATAGATCATTGTGTACATTTTGAATGTGTCGTTTAATTGTACCCGTTCTCTCACAATTCAACCATTTGTAAGTCTTAGAATTTTTTTTACAAATCTTATGTCCTACACCCGGATTCTCCTCGTCGGGTATATAGTCATAATATTTGTGTCAATCACTGTTTTCCTCCTAGTTTTTCTACTACCAGTTAGTTATGTTTGTTCTGTTAGTGTGTCAACATCATGCATTTCTTCTTCTACGTTGTGTGGAGGGATATCGTGATATCCTACCATATGATTCATAAATTCGGCCTCTATTTGTGGGACTATTGGAGGCTGACGTGAAGAATCAGTAGAATCTTGTCGACTTTGGCTATGGCTGCTACCACGCAAGCTAGACATGGCAATAGTGTATGTGAAAAAATAAACAATCTAGGAGAGATATGTTTATAAAAAAATCTAAAGAACAATAGGAGGGTTGAGAGAGAGAAATGCGAAAAACCAACAAACAATTCGTAGCAAAAAATTAAAAGTACAACAAAACTAAAGAGTTTATAATGTTGTGAATTTTGATACCGTATTTCGGGAATAATTGTATATATAAATGAAAGAGAAAAGAGTAGTAGAAGTAGACGTAGTCGATTGAGAAGTGTAGTAGACATAGTCGTAATCCGGTAGTCGTAGAAAGTAGAGAAAGAGCTTCTTCGTTATGGAAGTTTGCAGTTGAGAACGTTGTTGAATCACTACAAATTCGATACGATCGAAATTATAAATTCTTTGTTACTTGCTTCTTTGATGAATGAAATTGATTGGATTGAGTAGTAAGAGTAGAGAGAGAGTAAGGTGTGACAAAAAATGATCGAAGTTAGGGGGGTTTTGTAGGGGAACCCCCCCTAAAAAAAATCCAAAAACACCCCCCCCCCAAACAGAGAGCAACGACCCTCTGTTTGCGCCAGTGCCAGGCCAGGGAGTCGTTCAACACACAGGTCGAATGTTCGATCCGTGAGGGTCGACCAATTAACCCGTGGGTCCAACGACTCCCAACCCGCGGGTCGAACGAGTGGGTTGTGGGCGGGTTTGACTTAGTCAACAGATTCGCAGGTCGGGTCGTGCGGGTTTGAGTTGAGAAATTGGCGACCCTGTCGACCCGTCTCGCTAAATGGGTTCGACCCGGACCCGAACTACTTAATTACGGGCCAGATTGGAGTCGGCGGGTTGCGGGTCAACCCAACCTGGTTGCCATCCCCATATGGGAGGAAGATGAAATGGGGACAAGGGTATATTAAGGCTCCATTTGGCATTATTGTCGTCCAGCACAAGTGACCCAAACAATCATAAATGTTCAGCAACGACAAGAGTTGTAAAACTGATGTTCGAATTAAAATTATTTTTTATAAATAATTGTTTGATAATTTCTTTTATAAAAAAACGTTGCTGTGAGATTATAAAAATTCTCTAATAATAAAAATTAAAAATCTCTCTTAAAAAAATTAAAATGTTAAATAATTAAATATTTCTTAAGCATTTCTTTTAAAATTTTAATACATCTAATTAATTGCAAAAATTAAATAATTAATTTTTCTATTTTTAATTACATAAGAAAATTGAAATATTGACTTGAAATAAAATAAGATGTGAAAAATATTTCTTCTTATTTGTGTCATAAAAAAATTATTTATTTTGATATTTTGGTATTGTACATTTCAAAATAGTTTTTAAAAAATTTATCAAATAAAACAATGTAGTTTGACCTTTTACATGAGTCCTCCGCTTTAAAAAGAGCTTTTTAGAAGCCTCAAATTAGTGTGGTGAGATTTTAGAAAGAAAATGAAGGTTTTGTTAATCTCTTTGGCCCAAACTGGTTTTAAAAAAATTGTCAAACACTGAATTTTTAATCCAAACCGCTTTTAGGCATTTAAAATAGTAGGCTTTCCAAAAGCAATATCAAACAAAGCTTAAATACAATTGGGGCTTACCAAAACACTAGCATGTGCAGATCCTGTATATTATTGACAATTGTTTTTTTTGCAGTAAAGTTGTAATCTATTACTACTCTGAAAAGCACGAGTTTAGATAATCCCAATGACCTATGTTTAATTTTTCGCCTGTCATTAGAAAGAGTTCTGTCCGTATTGCATCGGACTCAACAACGCCCATGACAGAACCTTCTGGATGAATGGGTGGTTAGGCAAACGCAAGCCCAAGCTGAACACGTCCACAGGAAACATGCAGAAGCAGGGCGCTAAGTTATCCGTGGGGCGGAGCCCGGGGCTGGGGAACAACAACTCGTACTCATGACCTATGAAATATTTGGCTCGAATGACCGGAAGATCGTCCGCAGTCAAAACACTTAGCGTTTTATCCATAGAGATCTTCATTCGACCGGGCGAAGATGGTTGAACCCTATACCGAACTAATCCCTCGACGTCCTCCGGATACATTATAATTGAGCTCTGCTGCCGAAGGAATGGAACGTCAAGCCTGATTTTTGGAACGTCAAGCCTGCTGAAGGAATGGAACTTCATTTTCTTCTGTCAAACACGAGGGCCCTTCGGGGGGAAGGCGCCGCCATAGGTGCCAGATTGTGGTCCTTTGCCAAAGGGTCGACCTTAACTACCACATCTTCATCCACTCCCTCAGTTACCTCGTCCTCCTCCACTCCACCAACTACTTCCACGTCGTCACCCTCCTCCTCCATGCACACACTAACTTCCGAGTCGCTCAACTCCACTACGAAAGGCTTTCTTCTACGGAGCGGATGGATGCCATAAACTGTCTTCCTTGTCTCCCAAGATGTGGAGTCAGAGAGACGCGGGCCATCGCACTGAACCGATGTAGAGGCTGACGAACCGGACTGAGCCCTTGACATAATAAAATTACTAACCTGTTTAAATTGCCAAAAGTTTACCCAAAAGGTCACCGCCGGTGACTTTACTGTGCTAGGGAGAAAAACTTGGGGACTTAGAGAGAGAGAGCTAAAGTGAAAAATGGGAAGGGGTGGGGGATATATATTGAATCCAGCGACTCCTCAATTTCCTCAAATCCTGCAACTCCTCAAATTCCGCAAACATGATGTCAGCATTGCACGTGTCAGTACAGAAGTGGCCCACATGCAGTGCAATTCCTCTCCGAGTCCAATTTCTCTCCATGTCTAAAACGCTTGAGCGCGACATACACTTCGAGCCCGCCAATAAAGAAACAAGCTTTTGGCCAGTCACGGAGACCCCTAGCTCGACGCTCGGCACGTGCCTCGAGCAAGTAGCCAGCTTTCTTACTGAAAGCACCTCAAGGCAAGGTCGCCTGGATCGACACTCGACATGTGCCTTAAGCAAGCAGCCAACTTTCTCACTAAAAGCCCCTCAAAGCAAGGCCACCTTGCTCGACGCTCGGCGTGTACCTTAAGCAAGCAGCCAGCTTTCTTACTGAAAGAGCCTCAAAGCAAGGTCACCTGGCTCGATGCTCGGCATGTGCCTCGAGCAAGCATCCAGCTTTCTCACTGAAAGCACCTCAAAGCAAGGACAACTGGCTCAAGGCTCGGCACATATGTCGAGCAAGCAGCCAACCTTCTCACTGAAAGCGCTTCAAAGTAAGGTCACCTGGCTCGACGCTTGGCATGTGCCTCAAGCAAGCAGCCAGCTTTCTCCCTGAAAGTGCCTCAAAGAAAGGCCACTTGACTCGACGCTCGGTATGTGCCTCGAGCAAGCATCCAGCTTTCTCTCTGAATGTACCTCAAAGCAAGGCCACTTGGTTCGACGCTCGGCACGTGCCTCAAGCAAGCAGTCAGCTTTCTCTCAGAATCTCGGAGCTCGGTACAAACCTCGAGCAGGCACATAGCTTTCTTTCAGAAAGTGCCCCTCTCGAAGCGCTGACACCGACCCCGAGCGAGCTACTGGCTCGAAACTCAGCACAAACCTCAAGCAGGCACACAACTTTCTCTCAGAAAGTGCCTCCCTCGAAGCACTCGGCACCGACCCCGAGCGAGCTACTGGCTCGAAGCTCGGCACGTGCCTCGAGCAGGCATATATCTTTCTCTCAAAAAGCACCTCACTCGAGGCACTCGGCACCAACCCCCCAAGCTCGATGCTCAGCTCGGACATCGACCTAGCCATACACCACTCGGCTCGGCCCCGACCCCAAACACTTGTTTCGGGGGCTCACTATCTCATCTTCACAAAAACACTCTTCTCCGATCATCTCACAAGAACGGAATACTCCTCGAAGACTGGTGCACACAACCCTCCAGGAGTGGGGGGCTTATGATGTGAGTATAAGTGACGTAGCCCAATCAGGACCGTCGGATCTCCTCGATATTCGCTCATCTCATATCATCAGGTCAAAAGGTCCAACGGGCCTTCTGCAACTTCAGGCCCACCGACAAATGGGTCTAAACCGGCCCATTAAAGTTTGATACCTGTTTACTCTGCCAGGCCCCCTCCTCATTAAAAAAGGTAATCTCAAAATTCTCACCTGAACCCTAGCTTTCACTGCTGTCCAGTAACTGACTAGATCGTCGGAGGGCCTATCACCGGAATTTCTCCTGGTGTTTCTAGGCGCTTTGCAAGTGTTCCGGTCGTCCAGCCAATAGCTGATCTTCTGAGCCAACCTCCAGAAACAGATCCGATCTACAGCTGAGATCTGTCTCATCTGCTACACAAAAATACAAGAACTTACACCTGTTGCTCCTGCACCGAAAACAAGTAGCATCAAGCAACAACATGCCTACAATATGGGCCGCCCCCAGGCCCATCAACTCAACCAGTTCCATAATCATGGTTTACTTATAGCCTATGAAAGAGATATTTCAGCTAATGAGGGTTGTCAGTCAAATCCCCTAACTAAAACATGATAATTTACTAATTTTATCATTTCACCATAAGAATCTTCAATCAAATCTTAAAAAATATCTTTTGACGTATATCTTCTACAACTGACTCCTAGCCTATAAATACCCCCTCCTCTCAATTAGTCAGAGATAATCAATATTTCTCCAATAAAAATTCTAATCTCCTTTTCGAGGTACTAACTTGAGAGCGTTAGAGGGTCTTTTGCTGGAGTCACCTTCGATGTCAAGATTTTTACAAGTTCGCCAGACATTTTCAACCGTCCAGATCAAGACGTTCTCAACCATTCATATCCAAATCACCGTGGGCTGATGTCCATCGGAGGGCTTTGGAGTTTGTTGCTGGTGACCATGTTTTCCTGATGGTATTACCGTGGTGCGGTGTCATTCTGTTCGGTGGTGGGGGCAAGCTTAGCCCTAGGTTTATTGGACCGTTTGAGATTTTGGAGCAAGTAGGCAGGGTGGCCTATCATCTCGCTTTGCCGCTAGCATTATCAGGAGTGCACGATATTTTTCATGTCTCACAACTCAGGAGATATATCCGCGATGATAGTCACATGATCGACTACTTTGAGTTGACCGTGCGACCGGATTTGACTTGTGAGATTCCGCCAGTTGCTATTGTGGATCGGCGGGAGAATGTGCTTAAGAACAAGGTCATCAAGCTGGTTCGTATTGCTTGGAATCCTCACTCGCCTAGTGAGTCGACTTGGGAGCTGGAGGAGGAGATTCAGCAGAAGTTTCCTCATTTATTTGAGTAGTGGTTGTTTGTTTTACTTTGTTTTCTTTTCTTTCCGGGTTACCCTATGTATCTTCTTTTTGAATTTCGAGGACGAAATTCTTTTTGTTAGGTGGGTAGGATTGTAACCCATGTTTTTCATTTTTCGTATTTTTGGTGTATTTTTCATTTTTCTGGAGTATTTATACTCTTCTTGTATTTTGGACCGTATATTGGAGTTGTTTTCAATATATATTCATTCTGTTCATTTTTGATCTTCTTGTGATTGATTTTTTCTGTCCCTTGAGTTGTTCTTGATCGTTATTATTATTTCGCTCTTTATTTGATTCTTGTCCTTTTTGTTTTGTTCTTGGGTGTTCATGGTGTTTGGTTTGGCCTAATCCTATTGATGATCCTGTTTCATTTGTACCCTAATCAACTACCAAATCAAAATAGCCTACAATCCTATTTTTAAATCCTATGCAATCCTATTAAACCAAATCTCCTACTACTACTCCTATTATACCCATTAACCCATACACCCAAATACCCACAACCCGTTACCCCTACAACTCCACTATATATAAATACCTCTCTCCCTCCTACTGCAAACCCTAACCCTACCCCGGTCTCCCTCTCTCTCTGTTGCGCCGTCACCCCGACCAACACCCCAGTCCCCAACCCAATCAGCCCCCTTTTCCGCCTGCACCCTATTCCCATTGCCAGCCCACCCGAACACCCTAGCCGCCATCACCCCGCGCACCATCAAACTCCACCTCATCTCCATCCTATCCACCTCTCTCTCCTCATCTCCCCATCCTCTGGCGCTGACACAATAGCAGCAGCAGCAGCAACAGCATCAGCACTTGGCCACACCGCCGCCGTCGTGCCACTCCCGGTCTCTCTCTCTCTTGGGTTGCACGTGCACATGGGTTGCACGTGCAGTTGTGTGATTGCTTTGGTTCATGATCTTCTTTTGTGGGTTTTGTTCGTTGCCGGGATCGGTTCTCGTTATTCTTGGTGTTCGTTTCGTCTGCGGTTAAGGCAAGTAACATGTACTCAATTCCTTTGTATGATACAAGTCATAAATTCTGCTTGTAGTGTAGGAAGGTCGAGAAGATGAGCTCTTCCCTTCTGGACCTCAAACAGAAGGATGGGGAATCCCTCCGGGAGTTCGTTTGGAGGTTCACCTCAGAGGCGAGGTCAGTTTCCTCCTTCGACGCAGGGGTCGCCTCCGCAGCCTTCCGATACAACGTCCGCCACGGCCAGTTCAAGGCTTCTTTGGCCAAGAAACCACCCATATACTTCTCCGACCTACTCAGCAGGGTCGAGAAGTATATCTGGGCCGAGGATGCCCTCAATCCCGAGGGCGCAAAGGAAGCCACTGCTAAGGGGAAGCGCAAGGTCGATGATGCCGAGCCCTTCAAAAGGCCAGAGAAAGAAGCAACTGGTCCCAAAAGGGACCCTCCAGTCCCTCGATTTGAAAGATATACGCCCCTTGACTCAGAACGTCTCGGCAATTTTAATGGAGATCGAGGATAAGGGGGTAGTCCGGTTCCCTCCCCGACCAATTAACAACGGCAAGAAGCGCGACCAGAGGTTCTACTGCCGCTTCCACTGAGACACCGGGCATGATGCAGATCACTGCCGAGCTTTCAAAGACGAGATCGAAGCCCTTATACAGCGAGGGTACCTGAGGGAGTTCACCAGGGCCAATCCCAAAGACCGAAGAGAGCCGAGGAGCCTGAGGCATTTGCCTCCCCCTCGGACGGCCGATCGACGACCTGATCGAGACCCGGAACCCGAAGAAACCGGTGGACATGCCATCCTGCACTGCATCCAAGACGAATCCATGGGGGGAATCTCAGACTTCTCGTAAAGCCTTTATCCGAGAAGTCAACTCTGTTCTAGACCACCCCTCCCCTCGGATTCAGCAGCGGGCGGTCTTCTTCTCCGAAGAAGATCTCAAAGGCGTCCGGCTTCCATACTGCGATGCCCTCATCATCAGCCTCGTCATGGCCAACTTTTAGGTTCACCGAATCCTGGTAGACAACGGCAGCTTGGCTAACATTCTTTTCTTAAAAGCATTTAAGAACCTCAAACTCCCCCGAGAAAAGCTGAAGCTGGCCGGTTACACTCTCCACGGATTTTTTGGCATCCCAGTGCAAATCGAGGGGATCGTAACACTAGACGTAACCGCAGGAACGACCCCCGTCCTCCGAACTGAGTTGATGGATTTTATGGTTGTCAACGTCAAGGCAGCCTACAATGCCATCATCGGCCGACCAGGGCTCTGTTCGCTCCAGGCCGTCCCCTCCGCCTACCATCTGAAATTGGAGTTCCCGACTGACGACGGGGTCGGGGTCGTTCGGGGCAACCAGGAATCGGCACGCTCCCGTGAGCGGTGTATTTCCCCTCGATGCCATCGAGCTTCCACCTGAAGAAAGCCATCCCGAGTCAGAACCCGCGGACGAACGGAAGGAAGTCTCCTTTGAAGCAGAAGACAAGTCCAAATGGTTCCATGTGAGCCGAACCCTTTCCTCCGACCTAAAGCCGGATCTGATCGACTGCATCCGTCGAAATGTCGACCCCGGCATGACATGACATGACCCTTCGCCTGGACATCGTCAGACATGCCCGGGATTTCTGAAGACTTAATCATGCACGGGCTAAGTGTCGTCCCCGGCTCCAAACCAGTCCAGCAGAAGCACTGCAAGTTCACCCCAGAAAGGCAACAGGCAGTGAGAACGGAGGTGGATAAGTTGTTATCCACCCGGTTCATTCAAGAAGTCAGCTACCCCGAGTGGCTGGCTAATGTCGTGATGGTGAAAAAGGCTAGCGGAACTTGGAGGATCTGTATTGACGTTACCGACCTCAACAAGGCATGCCCCAAGGATCCTTTTCCCCTCCCCAGCATAGATGCTCTGATCGATGCGACGTCGGGTCACGAGCTCCTAAATTTCATGAATGCCTTCTTGGGTTATAATCAGATCCGAATATTTCCTCCGAACATTGCCAAAATGTCATTCGTCACCGACCAGGATCTCTATTGCTACCAGGTAATGCCCTTCGGGCTCAAGAACGTTGGGGCCACCTACCAGAGGCTCGTCAACCGAGTCTTCAAAAATTAGATCGGTCGGAACATGGAGGTATACGTCGATGATATGCTTGTCAAGAGTCGACGAGGGAAGGATCATATTGCCGACCTCGAGGAAGCCTTTGGCGTCCTTTGGTCTCACAACATGAGGCTCAATCCTGCCAAGTGCGCCTTCGGCGTCTCGTCCAGAAAATTTTTGGGGTTCGTCGTCAGCCAGCGCAGCGTAGAAGCCAATCCGGAGAAGATCCAGGCCATCATCGATATGGCCCCTCCCCGAAACGTCAAGGAAGTTCAACGGCTTACGGGTAGGCTGGCGGCCATCGGCCGCTTCCTCTTCAAATCAGGGGAGAAGTCCCTCCCGTTCTTCACGGCCATACGGGGGATGAAAGGATTCGAGTGGGGCGAGCCACAGCAACAGGTGTTCGACCAGTTGAAATCCTACCTCGCCAATCCCCCGCTCCTAAGCAAACCCGAACCCGGTGAACCCCTCTTCCTATACCTCTTGGCCTCGAAAAGTGTGCTCAGTGCCGTGCTTGTCCGAGAAGAAGACGGTGTTCCAAAACCCTTGTACTATGTGAGCAAGGTTCTGCTCTCAGCCGAGACCAGGTATGCGAAGATGGAGAAGATGGCGTACGCGCTGATAACAACCACTCGCAAGCTCCGACCATATTTCCAGGCTCACTCTATTCAGGTCCTCACGGACCAGCCCCTGAAGAATGTCCTCCACAAACCAGAGAGCCCCGATCGCCTGGTCAAGTGGTCGATTGAGCTGAGCCAATACGACATCAGCTACAGCCCAGGACCGCAATCAAGGGGCAGGCACTCACCGAATTTATCACGAAGGGCCCCATTTCTGAACTATCCGACAACCCGGAAACTGGCCCAATATGGGAGGTTTATGTCGACGGCTCGTCTTGCGAAAGAAGGGAGCGGAGCAGGCATCATCCTAAAGGGCCCCGACAATTTCATCCTCCAATATTCTCTCCGGCTAAATTTTCCAACCTCAAACAACGAAGCGAAGTACGAAGCTATGATCGCCGGGCTCACCCTCGCACACAAGGCCGGATCTAGACACATCAAGGCCTTCAGTGACTCCTAACTCGTAGTCAACCAGATCACCGGGGAGTACGAAGCTTGCGACACTCGGATGGTACAATACTTGGCGGTGGTCCGTAATCTCTTGTCATCTTTCGAATCCCACTCAATGGAATGAATCCCTCGGGAACAGAATGCCCAGGCAGATTCATTGTCGAAGCTCGCTTCGTTATCTTTCGAGAGGCCCGACCGCACCATTCTGATCGAGGTCCTCCTCAAACCCAGCATCGACCTCCCTGGAGCTTCCTGCCTCAACACCGACCACCAACCCGACAATTGGATGATGCCCATCTAAAAGTTCCTCTCGGAGGGTGAACTCCCTCAAGACCAGTCCGAGGCAAGAAGGATCAGAGTCTGATCCTAGAGATTCACCCTGATCAACGGGATGCTCATCAAGCGCTCGTACACAGTGGCTAACGGCACACCCTACCTCTACTGTCTGGCACCTGACGAAGCCAAATATGCCCTGAAGGAATTGCACGAAGGGATCGGCAGATGCCACATGGGGAGCAGGTCGCTCACCTGAAAGGCCCTAAATCATGGGTACTAGTGGCCAACCATGTTGCAAGACGCGCAAGACCTCGTCAAAAGGTGCGGCCCTTGTCAAAGGTTTTCTTCAATAAAGAGACTCCCACAGGCCAACCTCTGATCCCTGGCTAGTCTGACCCCCTTTATCATGTGGGGGATGGACCTTTGTCAGCCCCTTCCCTCAAGCAATGGGCCAAAGAAAGTTCCTGGTCGTGGCCATCGACTATTTCACCAAGTGGATCGCGGCAGAACCCTTGGCCTCGATCACCGAGCACCAAATTCAGCAATTCCTCTGGAAGCATATCATCTGTCGGTTCGGGATCCCTCAGGTTCTTATCACCGACAACGGGACCCAGTTCGCCGGTAAGAATTTTCGAAGGTTCTGCGAAGACATCGGCGTCCAGCAATGCTTCTCGGCCATATGCCATCCTCAATCAAATGGCCAAGCTGAAAATGCGAATTGTCAAATCCTTGATGACCTTAAAAAGTGATTGGACAATTTGCCCAAGGGGCTTCGACGAACTTCCGAGCATTCTCTGGGCACATTGGACGACGAAGATACCTACGGGCGAGTCGCCCTTCAACCTAACCTACGGCACCGAGGCAGTTATCCCCTTGAAAATCGGCCTCCCTTTGCCCAGAATAATGGCCTTCGACGACGAAAGCAACTCGGCAGGTCTCAGGGCCAACTTGGACCTATTCGATGAAGTCAGGGAAAAATCCACCATCCGAAGGAGCATCTACCAGCAATGGGTCGAAAAATTCTATAACCAAAAGGTCTGACCCACTAACATCCAGCAGGGTGACCTCGGCTTCAGGAAACTGGCAGTCTCAGACCCCGGCAAGAAGAGGAAGTTGGCCCTTATAGGGTCGCCAAAGTGGTGCGGCCCGGTGCCTACCGACTTATCGACATGGAAGGCAACCCGATCAAGAGACCCTGGAATGCAGAGCACCTCATCAAGTACCACGAGAGAGAGGACTGAAGTCATTATGTAACCGAACATTTGTAATCCGCTTTTTGTATAAGAATATTTGTTCTTTTTCCAAAGTTTGTTAGCTCAGATTCCGTGTAAACCCCTTATGTAACCACGCCAAGCCTCGACTCCGCATGGTGAACTCGAGCACACGGGTAGCTTTCTTAAGCTAAGGCATTGGAGCTTAGTGCTCTCCGCCGACCCCCAAGCCTCGACACCGACCGGTGAACTCGAGCACACGGGTAGAAGGCAACGGAGCTCAGAGCTCTCCGCCGACCCCCAAGCCTCGACACCGTATGGTGAACTGGAGCACATGGGTAGCTTTCTCAAGCTAAGGCAACGGAGCCCATCGCACTCCGCCGACCCCCAAGCCTCGACACCGTATGATGAACTCGAGCACACGGGTAGCTTTATCAAGCTAAGGCATGGAGCTCAGAGCTCTCCGCCGACCCCAAAGCCTCGACACCGTATGGTGAATTCGAGCACACGGGTAGCTTTCTCAAGCTAAGGTAACGGAACTCAGCGCTCTCTGCCGACCCTCAAGCCTCGACATTGTATGGTGAACTCGAGCAGACGGGTAGCTTTCTCAAGCTAAGGCAACAGAGCTCAGCGCTCTTCTCCGACCCCCAAGCCTCGACACCGTATGGTGAACTCGAGCACACGGGTAGCTTTCTCAAGCTAAAGCAACGGAGCTCAGCGCTCTCCCCCGACCCCTAAGCCTCGACACTGTATGGTGAACTCGAGCACACGGGTAGCTTTCTTAAGCTAAGGAAACGGAGCTCAGCGCTCTCCGCCGACCCCCAAGCCTCGACAACACATGGTGAACTCGAGCACACAAGTAGCTTTCTTAAGCTAAGGCAATGGAGCTCAGTGCTCTCCGCCGACCCCCAAGCCTCGACAAGGAACGATGAACTCGAGCACACGGGTAGCTTTCTCAAGCTAAGGCAACGGAGCTCAGCACTTTTCGCCGACCACCAAGCCTCGACACCGTATCGTGAATTCGAGCACACGGGTAGCTTTCCCAAGCTAAGGCAACGGAGCTTAGCGCTCTTTGCTGGCCCCCAAGCCTCGACACCGTATGATGAACTCAAGCACACGGGTAGCTTTTTCAAGCTAAGGCAACGGAGCTCAGCGCTCTCCACCGACCCTTAAGCCTCAACACCTTATGGTGAACTCGAGCACACGGGTAGCTTTCTCAAGCTAAGGCAACAGAGCTCAGCGCTCTCCACCGACCCCCAAACCTCGACACCGTATGGTGAACTCGAGCACATGGGTAGCTTTCTCAAGCTAAGACAACGGAACTCAGCTCTCTCTGCCGACCCCCAAGCCTCGACATCGCATGGTGAACTCGAGCACACGGGTAGTTTTCTCAAGCTAAGGCAATGAAGCTCAGCGCTCCTTGCCGACCCCCAAGCCTCGACACCGAACGGTGAATTCGAGCACACGGGTAGCTTTCTCAAGCTAAGGCAATAGAGCTCAGCGCTCTCCGCCGACCCCCAAGCCTCGACACCAACCGGTGAACTCGAGCACAGGGTGGGTTTCTCAAGCCAAGGCAATGGAGCTCAGCGCTCTCTGCCGACCCTCAAAGCCTCGACACCATACGGTAAAATCGAGCACACGGGTAGCTTTCTCAAGCTAAGGCAATGGAGCTCAGCGCTTTCCGCTGACCCCCAAGCCTCGACACCGTATGGTGAACTCGAGCACACCGGTAGCTTTCTCAAGCCAAGACAATGGAGCTCAGCGCTTTCCGCCGATCCCCAAGCCTCGACACCGAACAGTGAACTCGAGCACACGGGTAGCTTTCTCAAGCTAAGGCAATGGAGCTCAGCGCTCTCCGCCGACCCCCAAGCCCCGACACCGTATGGTGAACTCGAGCACACGGGTAGCTTTTTCAAGCTAAGGCAACGGAGCTCAACGCTCTCCGCCATCCCCAAGCCTCGATGCTGTACAGTGAACTCGAGCACACGGGTGGATTTCTCAAGCCAAGGCAATGGAGCTCAGCGCTCTCCGCCGACCCTCAAAGCCTCGACACCGTACGGTGAACTCGAGCTCACGGGTAGCTTTCTCATGTTAAGGCAATGGAGCTCAGCGCTTTCTGCCGAACCCCAAGCCTCGACACCGTATAGTGAACTCGAGCACACGGGTAGCTTTCTCAAGCCAAGGCAATGGAGCTCAGTGCTCTCCGCCGATCCCCAAGCCTTGACACCGAACAGTGAACTCGAGTACACGGGTAGCTTTCTCAAGCTAAGGCAATGGAGCTCAGTGCTCTCCACTGACCCCCAAGCCCCGACATCGTATTGTAAACTCGAGCACACGGGTAACTTTCTCAAGCTAAGGCAAGGGAGCTCAGTGCTCTCCGCCGACACCAAGCCTCAATGTCGTACACCGAACTCGAGCATACGGGTGGCTTTCTCAAGCCAAGTCATTGGGGTCCAGTGCTCTCCGCCGATCCCCAAACCCCGACCTCCGGTCAGGAATTCAGCTGACCACCCTACCCAAAAGTTTTCATTAAAGATTTAGGGTGCTCGCCTTCGGCAAACGCTTCGAGCCCCAAATCTTCGGTTGACCCACCTCTCACACGCGGACAACTCGGGGTTGACGACCCTTAGAGCCAAAACCTCGAATTGTTCGAGTGTGTCAGGGAATCCAACGACCCAGGACTCTTGCCCAAAATACTCTCTGAGCTCCCGGATCTTGGTCGGCACACCTCTCACCCGCTAGCATCTCGGGGTAGATTGCCCTCAGAGCCGTCTACCCAAAAATGCTCGAGGATGGCAGGAGCGCCACCGACCCGAGACTCTCGGCCATAAATTCCGTAGTAGGGCGCCCGCTTTCGGCAAAGCACCCAAGGTTCTCCTCCCGGGGTCGGCCAACCTTTCATGTAATGCCCCGATTTTCATTTAATGAAAATTATTTCTTTTTGCACGTAGTGTGCACGTGCAATATTTTTGGTAAATATTTTCATCATGATGAGTATAGATATTTAAATATGTGCTTTTAATTATTTTATACAAAGTCTTCTTTCAATTAAACAAAAAGCCTTTTTCTTAAAAGCCCAAAATTTAATTCATTTATTTTATTTTAAAATTATTATTTTTGGCCCATAAACTAAAGCCCATGAGTTAATTTACTTTTAAATACAACTTGTAATGTAGAATACAATTTAAAGATTATTTTTATACAAAATTTAATGTACAAATTTTTTGGAGACCAAATTGCATGCACGTGCATTGCACGTACACGTGCAAAGTGCACCTTCCTATGCATGGCCGGTTGTGAAGTTTGGAGGGAAATCAAATTTTTGAGTGGAGTCATGGGGTGATGGTTATTTGATCATGGGTAGTTAGTGTAACTCCTCCTTATCTAAGCCATTTGTCCTAACTCCTACTTCAATCTTAGCCATCCATTTCCCTAGATTTTATGTATAAATACCCCCCCTCCCCCTTTGGCTAGTATTCTTGTGCTAATTAATTCTTCCAAACCTATAGTTAAAAGACATTATCTAGTAGTTAGTAAGTGAGTAAAAGATTGAGAGGTTGTGTGGGATTGTGCTTGCATCAACAAGAAGAAGGAGAGGCCGGCTATCAAAGGGAGTGCTCTCGGGTTGGTGTGCTCGGCTTGGCTTGTGCGCGCATGTCCAAGGAGGAGGATCGTTCGTTTGCAAGGACATTCGTTTAGGAGGTTGTTAGTTGTATATTTCTCTCCATTTAAGGTGGGTAAATTTTCTATATTTCTAATTAGGAATGCATGCTAGATTGAATTGAATGAATGAAGCATGAAAAAGATTAATAAGAGTACACATTTAATTGAAAAATGACTTATTGATTGATTGATATATGGATGTGCAATGGTATGTGGTTCTATTAGTAAAGGCAAAATTGGGTGTGAATTGATTATAGCCATAAATTATTGAAGAAAGTTTCATTATCTACATCACAAATTGTGTAAACAAAAGTTAGTAGATTAACAATGCTACTTTATGTGTTAAATGAATCTTTATGTTTTATTGAAATGAATGAATTATAATATAGATTTGTATGTTTGGTAAACGATTAAAAACAGAAATTAATATGAAGAATTGCTAGTAAAGAGATTTGAGATGTTAATTGTTAAGAAATGTCGAAAGAAGAAATGTGGTAGTTATAATGTAGAATCCGAATTAATTGTATGAAAAATATGTTTTAATTGTTAAAAAAAATTATTTTTTTCATACTGGTATGTAAATTATGTGAGGAAGAATCAATTTGGAATTTTACAGTAATTTTTATAAAAAGCAAAGTGAAATGAGGACTAGTTGAACATCGAAACGTTTTAATAACATAGAGAATTGATTTAAATAAATTTTGAGTTGCACTATTGACAACCTGAGCGCGTAGCTCAAGTGGTCGGGACGGCTTTAATCGCTACAGTGGGCTTTCGGTCTGAGGTCGCTGGTTCGAATCCCCTGGGCAACACACTTTTGTTTCATGAATTTTTAAAATAAAGGATATCAGCGGCCGAGAGCATATAACGCCTCAGCCCCTCTTTCTAACGCAAATAGCGTTCGGCCTAGTGGTTGTGCCTTCGGTTGGTTTCCCTGTGGTTCTGGGTTCGAATCTCGGCTTCGACAAGTTTGAAAAAAATATTTTTTTGAATGTTTGGATGATTGAAAAATTATGGAAAAAATATGTTTATTCTTCTAAAAATATATGGGACTTATGAAAAATAATTTGGGAATTATTTACATAAAATAAAATATGATTTGAGAATAAATGTGTAAATAGAACTATGGTTCCACATTGATATTTTTTTGTGAATTTATATCTTGCAAAAAGAACTTGAAATAAAGGATTAGAAAATTAATATAGCAAAGAAAAAAATTATATTGTATGATGGATGTGGATTATTCTCATTGGAGAATAGGGTGAAAAATATGAAATGTGAATATTCATTTAGTGATGTGGTTTCAATGTGAAATTGATATTTGATGAAGTATAAAATTCCATGTATGATTATGGACTATTGAACAATTTCGAGATCATGCGATTGAAAAAAAAAAAATCTGTTATGATTATGAAAATGAATTTATGAGTTGGAAATACTCAAATTGGAAATTGTGAATTGGAATTGAAACAAAAGAGTAGCTAAGTCTCCCCCGACATTTGGAAAGAAATGAAATGAAATTTTAAATGAAAGACCAAGGTTGGTCATGTTTGAATAAATGAATAAGTCTGGTTTAGTGGAGAGGCTAACTCTAGAGCTTTGATTTTGTTCATGATTCTAATAAAAACTAAGGATTAGTGCATAGTGAAGACGTGATGAAAGTGAGAGAAAAACACGAGTATGAGAGTTAGAGTTTACGGTGCGGGTGTGTGAGCCACAGAATGCATGCTTGATGAGTCAAGACATGGCGTGGGCACAACTCAGTAATGATCGGACTTTAGCAACGCTTGTGGGATGTTTGGTGACTGCAAGAGGATCGTATGCCATGAAGGAGGCTGAATTGCCACAGAATACATGCTTGATGAGTCAAGACATGGCGTGAGGTTCCCCTCCAGGTTTTCTGTACACGTGCTTGTACTCATAGATCATCTAAGATACTCACCGTAGTTACAGTAGTAGATTAAGTCATGGCGAGGGATTGAACCCTACAAAGATGAAGAACGATTAAGAGGCTTACCCTCGGACCTATGTAGTATGGGATGCATAGAATCCGAACAAGTGCGCATTAGTGTCATATCATATAAATAATTGCATTAAGGACTAAGTGCACAATCACAACACGACATCAATAGGGTAGTCCCTTTAGTTTGATATGTGACAAGTTTGTGTTTGCTAAATATGGAAAATTAGTTATACTATTTCCAGCATAGAGAGGATGGCCGTGTATAATGTTCGTCGGTTGAATAAACTGACGTACCCACAGTCTTATATGCAGGTAAATGACATGATAAAGATTAAAGAGGAACAGATGCTTAAAGATTATACAATGTTGTTGTACATTTATTTAATTGTTGTAAATTTTACTTCCGCTGTGCAATGTAAAGTGTAATGTTTTTATATAAACTCTGATGTAAAGTGAAAAGTTTTAATTTCCTTGTAAAATTGTACTAAATGAAGTGGAAAGATCCTATAGAACTCTCGAATTCAGTTGTATTTGGGATTCGGGGCGTTACATTTCACCCGCTGGAAACTCGGGGTAAGCGACCCTCGGAGCCGTTACCCCAAATTGTCAGAGGGTGGCAGGCAAGTCACCGGCAAAGAGAACCCACGGGGATGTAAGTTTTTCTTTGATAAATTTCTGGTAAGGGGGTGGGGGTTATATAGCCCCCAGAGCAGCTCATTAATGACATCGGAAGACGAAATGTTGGAAGTCAAAGCGTCTCCCATTAAATGATGTGGGAAGGCGAAATGTCCCCCCATTAATTGCGTTGGAAGGCTGTCCAGTACTGCTGAACTCTCAGGACTCCTCTCCCTCGCTGTCTCCATGCTCGGAGATGAACGCCGCCTCCGCCAGAAAGGCCAATCCCCGGAGTCGGCCGAATCTGCTACAAGCCTCTAACCTTCTGATCAGCCCTGAAGTCAAACAAACGCCCTAAATCTAATCCTCAACACGTTCTCAGCAACAAGTTCAGAAGGGTCAGAAAGTTTATTCTTTATTATAACACCCCAGGGGGGCACAATACAGAAAAATTTATTACAATCAAAGCCTCGTCCTAAACTATCCTCAGGCCCCCTCTGGGCTCGAACGGGTCAACCCGTACCCCGCTGAGCGACTCGGTTCCGCAGCATGCCTTGCCGAGTCCCTGGGATTGGCCACAGATGACACACCGGCCATGGAACTCTGAGCATCGTCCGGCCTCACGTACTAACTACAGAGTTGGGGATGGTTCGTGCCTCGAGGAAGCCCCAATCGCCGAAGGGACCGACCTTCCCAACATTGTCTTATAAAGCTGAATCTCGATCTCTTTCTCCACAATGACTTCGTGGAGGAATGACTCCGATATAGGCCTCTGCACCGAAGCACTTGACATGGAAAATCCGAGGCCCGCACCCCTGAGGTCGCGGTCGGCTATCGCCTTCTTCAACTTAGCTGACTCCGCGCTCAGCTCCTTCGACCTATTCCAAAAATAATGGAAAGTAGCATCGTGATCGCGAGCTTCCCTCCGATACCGGTCGAGGGTGGACTCCAATACTTGATCTTACTCTGAAGCCACATCACCTCTGACCGCCGAGGATCAACCTCAGCAAGAATAGCTAACATCTGATGGAAGCAAAATAAATCGAAAAATTACACAAGTCTAGGAGGGTCGGACCAACTCTGATAACCGACCCAAAAGCGAGACAAAAGTCAAGAGTAAAACAGTTGGCCCACCAAAAATTTGTTGTTATAAATTTTCAATACTTTTACAAAATATTGCGGTGGCCAGTCCGCCTTCGACAAAATACAACTAAAAAGACAACAAAAAGACAACAAAAAGAAAAGAAAAACAGCTACGACTATGGGCACACCTTTCCCTCGGCTCCGGTGATGGCCATGGGGTCGATCACCGGATCGGCACTCGCTCCCCCGACTCTGCCTTCCCCTTCGCCCAGCGCATCACCCCCAAGGGTCTTCGGCGACCCCTCGATCTCCATGTCGTAGTCGAGGTGCGACAGGTCCACGGTCAGATAGAAGTGCCTCACATGGCTCAACGCCTTGGCATACACATCATTCTGCACTTCGATGACCATGTCCTGGGCTTTCAAGGTCAGCGCCCCCTTCTCGGCTTCGAACGCCTGCTTCAACGACGCCTCCTTCTTTAGCGCATCATCGGCCATCGAGGCCAGGTCGGCCCTCAGAGCCTGCTCCCGCTTCATTGAAGCATCCACGGCGGTCTTCAAATCCACCATCTCGCACTTATAGCGATTGGTCTGGCTCTGCTCGTACTTCAGCTCCAGCTCGTGAATCTGCTTCGCCTAGTTACCGGACATACAGGCCTATAGCCAAGGTCAAAGAACTTGGGTGAAAATAAAGTTCTGAGAAACCAATACAAGAGGAATGAAACCGGAGACCTCGGGAATTACCTACACGCTGGCCTGAGCCCACCTCATGTAGGATGACTCGAAGGTATCAGCCCCCATACTCTGCATAGGGGCATGGCCATCTTGTCCACGAACTCCATGGAGATGGGACCCTCGGTTAGGGTGTCCCCCTGGCGGATGGCCCAGTCCGGGGCCCAAGGCTGCAGTCCCTCCTCCCTGACCAAAGCCTGGGCATCGGCACGAAGAGGAGGAAGGTGCCCCTGCGAGACCTCAGACACCTCTGAGGCCCCCTTGCTTGGTGCGAGGGCGACCTCCCTCGACTAACTCGTCTTCGGCCTCTTCGAATTCGGCTAGGACAGAGCCTCAGAGGCTGTTCGGGAGGGGGCCGCCGCTTGCTTCCCTTTTTTGGATTGCTCCGCCTTCTCCTTCTTCTTGGCAAGCCTCCTTGCCTTGATCGCCTTGGGGTTCATCTCTGCAAAAAATCCCATTAACAAACGATGAGCACGAAAGAGAAGTACAGAAAGAAAAATGAACGAAAAACATACGGGGCGGGGCGGGGCTCAATCCGGCTCGGATCATGTGACTCTCCGTCACTTTCAACCAACTTATACTATGGCTCTTCCGAAGGCGCTCCACGAAAGACCATTCATCGGCGGAAAGATCGCCCTTCTTCAGCCCCTTGAAGTTCGGCTTATAAAAATTCCACTTTGTCGGAATATCCCACCGCTCCTCGTTCCGGACGACGAAGTATTTTCTCTTCCACTCCTTTATCGAGTCGGGGTGTTCATGCACGACCTTACACCCACTCCGAGGTGACACGTAGTAGATCCCCTCGAACTCCCCGGACGAGCTGACCCCCAGCATGGCTCGGAAGATACTTAATCTCAGCGGTACCTTCCTCTCCGTACACAACAATATGAAGTTGATCATCTGCTTCCAAGAGTTTAGCCCAAACTGCATCGGACACAGCGAGGACCAGTTAAGGATGTCTCAGATGAAAGGGTGGATGGGTAGCCTCAGCCCCGAGTAGAACGCATCGGCGGGGAAGATGAAGTACCACGGTGCCAGAGGATCGGTCGGCCAAAGACCAGCACTTGGGACCATCAGCTCGTACTCCTTCCCGATGAAGTAACTTGCGCGGATGACCGAGAGGTCCCCCCTTCAAAATCGAGGGAGTACTGTCCATCTTAATCCTCTCCCAGCTCGGCGACGAGGGCTGTACCCCATAGAGAACCTTATCCCCGACGTCATCTGCGTAGTTCCTGATCGACCGAGGCTATGGCAGAAAGGGAACCCCCAATCACCGAGGTGCAGTTGTCCTATCGGGGCTGCTTGGCATGGTCACCTTCACCCTCTTCTTCCGAACCTTAGGGGCCTTCTCGGGCGACGGGGTTGCCAACGGCTCGAGGGCAGAGGTCCTCTGTGGGGGAGTCCGTCCCCCCGACCTGACCACCCTCGGCCTCAGCCTCTTCGACAGGTGGTACCTCCTCGTCCCCCCTTCCTCTTTGTCCTCCCCTCCTTCACCCTCCTCTTCATCCTCATCCTCGGTACCCTCCTCATCCGAACCACTACTCTCCACCATAAATGGCTTGCGAGTTCGCAGTGGCTCCATGACTATCACCTCGTTCTCCGTGTCCCATGAAGTTGAAGCTTCCGGGGGATCCGAAGAGCCCCTGTGAACATAGCTATCGGAAGTAGAGGCAGAGGAGCCGGACTGAGCCCTAGACATGACAACGAAAACTAAATTGAGTATGACTTGAATGGAAGGTTGCCGGAAACTCGTCGATGGTGATGAAAAGTCCTAGAGAGAGAAGCTCTGGGTTTTAGAGAGAGAAAGCAAAAGTAAGAAAGGAGAAGGGGAGTAGGGGACGGATATATATAGAGGATTAAAACTCCTCGATTCTTGCAAAAGTCAGGTACAATAACTGCCTTGATTCGTGCAAAAACGGTTACGGTGACTCCTCGATTCTCGCAAAAAATGGTTCCTATAACGGCTATTGGAATCTCCGAGGCACTTGGCCTCGCTCGTCCTTCCGACTCCCTCAAGCCTCGACGATCAAACTATATCTCGAGCACAGGTGTAGCTTCAACATGCCAAGTCCCTTGGCCTCGCTCGTCTTGCCGAACCTCTAAAGCCTCGATGGTGGACCTATATCTCGAGCACGGGGGTAGCTTCAACAGGCCAAGTCACTTGGCCTCGCTCGTCCTTTCGACCCCTCAAGTCTCGACGGTCGACCTATATCTCGAGCACAGGAGTAGCTTCAACAGGCCAAGTCACTTGGCCTTGCTCGTCCTTCCGACCCCCTCAAGCCTCGACGGTCAACCTACATCTCGAGCACATGGGTAGCTTCAACATGCCAAGTGACCTGGCCTCGCTCGTCCTTCCGTCCTCCTAAAGCCTCGATGGTCGACCTATATCTCGAGCACAGGGGTATCTTCAACAGGCTAAGTCACTTGGCCTTGCTCGTCCTTCCGACCCCCTCAAGCCACGACAGTCGACCTACATCTCGAACACAGGGGTAGCTTCAACATGTCAAGTCACTTGGCCTCGCTCGTCTTGCCGACCCCCTAATGCTTCGACGGTCGACCTACATCTCGAGCACAGGGGTAGCTTCAATAGGCCAAGTCACTTAGCCTCGCTCGTCCTTCCGACCCCCTAAAGCCTCGACGGTCGACCTACTTCTCGAGCACAGGGGTAGCTTCAACAGGACAAGTCACTTGGCCTCGCTCGTCCTTCCGACCCCCTCAAGCCTCGACGGTCGACCTATATCTCAAGCACAGGGGAAGCTTCAACATGCCAAGTCACTTGGCCTCGCTCGTCTTGCCGACTCTCTAAAGCCTCGATGGTCGACCTATATCTCGAGCGTGGGGGTAGCTTCAACGGGCCAAGTCCCTTGGCTTCGCTCGTCTTGCCGACCCGCTAAAGCCTCGACGGTCGACCTATATCTCGAGCACAGGGGTAGCTTCAACATGCCAAATCACTTGGCCTCTCTCGTCCTTCCGACCTCCATCAAGCCTCGACAGTCGACCTACATCTCGAGCATAGGGGTAGCTTCAACATGCCAAGTCACTTGGCATCGCTCATCCTTCCGACCCCCTCAAGCCTCGACGATCGACCTAATCTCGAGCACAGGGGTAGCTTCAACATGCCAGTCACTTGGCCTCGCTCGTTTTGCCGACCCCCTAAAGCCTCGACGGTCGACCTATATCTCGAGCATGGGGGTAGCTTCAACAGGCCAAGTCCCTTGGCTTCGCTCGTCTTGCCGACCCGCTAAAGCCTCGACGGTCGACCTATATCTCGAGCACAGGGGTAGCTTCAACAGGCCAAATCACTTGGCCTCGGTTGTCCCCCTCAAGCCTCGACGATCGACCTACATCTCGAGCACAGGGGTAACTTCAACATGCCAAGTCACTTGGCCTCGCTCGTCCTTCCGACCCCCTCAAGCCTCGACGGTCGACCTATATCTCGAGCACAGGGGTAGCTTCAACATGCCAAGTCACTTGGCCTCGCTCGTCTTACCGACCCCCTAAAGCCTCGACGGTCGACCGACATCTCGAGCACAGGGGTAGCTTCAACAGGCAAAGTCACTTGGCCTCACTCATCCTTCCGACCCCCTCAAGCCTCGACGGTCGACCTATATCTCGAGCGTGGGGGTAGCTTCAACAGGCCAAGTCCCTTGGCTTCGCTCGTCTTGTCGACCCGCTAGAGCCTCGACGGTCCGAGCCAAAATCCATCCATCATTTTGTTCAAAAGGGAATCACCACGACCTGCTCAGCAGCAGACCCCCCTGCTCGGCCTCCGAAGCCTCGTGCTCGGCCATGTGGGCCCTAACCAGCCCGGCGCCAACCCTAACCAGCCCTAGCTACAGGAGCTCTCTTCTCACTCTCTGTCATGAAACTCGCCAACTCCTCCACGACCAGCCAGACATAGTCCCGTAGGAGTGGGGGGCTTGTGATGTGGGATAAATTAAGCAGCATCAACCAGAGCCCTCTGATCTCCTCTGGATCCTCCCTTCTGTGATCATCAGGGCAACTACAGTCCAATGGGCCTCAGCCAGCTCAGGCCCATGGGCAAATGGGTCCAACTCGGCCCGCCAGGGGCTCCAGACCCGTTTACCCCTGCCTATAAATACCCAACTCCCTCCTCACTGCAGCAGGTAATCAATCTCTCCCCACCTGAACCCTAGCTGCCCAGCCTCTTTTTCAGTGACTGACTAGATCGTCGGAGGGTCTGTCGCCGGGACTTCTTCCGGTGTTTTCAGGCCGTGTGCAGGTACAGAAGACCCAGCCGAGCCAAGCTTCTGGATCTGAGCTGAGCACCAGTCCTCACTTCCGAGCACCTCTGTGCTCCTACTTCTGAACCGCTCCCGCTACCCGGGGGTCGGACCGACGCCAGTATTGTGTAAGGACTTTCACTATATAAATTGAAAGAACTCACACGTGTTGTCCCCACACTCCAATAACAAATCGCATCACGTGTCTATTTTGAAGGTAAGAAATTCCACCCCACTAGTAGGAAATTGTTTTAGAGTCTTTGGTAGAAAATTCTCTTAGAGTCTTTGGTTAGTCACTTGCAATCCGATTCACGACTCCACACTCACTTGTGGGTGATTTTTTATTTTTTTCGAGTTTAGAGAATAATATTTTATTTGCTCATGTGAGAACACAAATTGTATGAAAAGGATGTTTAAATGGAATGGTTAAAAAGTACATCTCACCAAAAGCAACTTACTTTCCATTTGGAAGGACTTTTAAACAAGAAATGATATAAAATGTCGAAAATGTCAATAAAAAGTCAAAATCATGTAAGGGCCATAACACAAAAAATGCCTAAAATATAGGGTGATTAATCCCCCACCAACCAAAAAAGAACAAAAACAAAGTCATGCCCCCAAACATAAAATAATTCTATGTACTAAGCAAACCAACACTAGATCTCTGAACACACACTAAATCATCTTTTTAAATTTCGAAAGTTAACTAACTGCAGCACATGATATCATACACCTATCCCCCATGTCATGTGTACTTTTTTTATTTTTTTTATTTTTAATATTTAAATTTACAAATTTCTCCACCTACCATCCCACCTAAATCATAGAGCTTTACTGGACCCAATGAAAAGGAAGGGAATTGGATTCCGGTTTCAAAGATCCGACCCGAATCCACTCTCTCCCTTTCCTCGGGTATAAAAACAACGACCAGCCTCTATCATTTTTCGCACTCGCTTCCACAATCAAAAGAAAAAGGCGCAAACCAAAATCCATTCCCTCTTCATTATCTCTCCTCAAAATTCGAGCTCAGCCATGGCGATCGCTCCTTCTAAATCACTCACCCCCTCAAAATTCGCGCCTCCCCGCCCTTCCCTCTTCTCCGTTTCTAATGCACACCCTTCCACGATCCCATTCAAGATCCGATCCCCTCGATCCATCCAGATCCGAGGCTCCAAACCAATCCACATCATCAAAGCAACAATCTCATCCGTACAAGATGCGCAAATCTCAAAGCAGGATACAGCATCCGCCACCAAACCGACGGTCCTCGTTTCTGAGAAACTCGGAGACGCCGGTTTGGAAGTGCTTCGATCGTTCGCGAACGTTGACTGCTCATACAAATTGACTCCATCGGAGCTCTGCGCGAAAATTTCGAGCTGCGATGCGTTGATAGTGAGGAGCGGGACGAAGGTGACGAGGGAGGTGTTCGAGGCGGCGAAGGGGAAGCTGAAGGTGGTGGGAAGGGCGGGAGTTGGGATCGACAATGTTGACTTGCAGGCGGCGACGGAGCACGGGTGTCTTGTGGTCAACGCGCCGACGGCGAACACCGTGGCGGCGGCGGAGCACGGGATCGCGCTGATGACGGCCATGGCGAGGAATGTTGCCCAGGCGGATGCGTCGATCAAGGCCGGTAAGGTTACCGCTCTTTCAGCTGTTTATTTAAAAAGTTGGTTCGGATCTGTTCTGGTTTAGATCTATTCTGTGTTTGAATAATTGCGCGAGCGGAGTATGAATCTGAGGTCGGGTGTGGTCACCGGAAAGTGAGGTTAAGTTACCGTTGACCATTAGAGCATTCCCAATGGTCCCGTATATTTCCCACCCCCCCCCCCCCCCCCCCCCAACCGTTCCTCATTTCTGGGCCCCACCTCCTTAAAAAATGCCGATTGCGAAATTGGAACCGCAAAGATGCGGTTCCAATTTGGCATCGCATATTATTTTTTTTCAAAAACCCCCCTCCTTTAATTCAAAATTTGCATACACAATATATTTATGGAATATATTAGTATATATTTATTCGTTTGATTTGTTTTTTTATAAAACTTCTTTTATATATTTTATTTATAGACAAAAATTATACTATTGCATTCAAAAAAATAGTTTTGTGCAAAAAAAAAAAATTACAAATTTTTTTTATGAAACCCCAAAATGGGATACCATTGGAGCACCTCAATTGAAACCCCAATTCAAAATGGTATATTCTAAGGAAAATGCCAAAATGGAATCCCAAAATGGGGATGGAGATGGGGTTCCATTGGCCTTGCTCTAACTTTGGTAGATTGGATAATAATTACCTTTTGGTATAAATTAAAAAAAAATCGTTAAATGGGTGATTCTTTCACTATTTTTTAGAATAAAAATAGATAATTCGGGCTTTGGGAGGGAATTCATATTGTCATTTTGAACCTGATTCTTGAGCTTGTGAGCTCTTATCTCTCGCGTTGACATATAGCGGTTACACACATAAATTGATTAAAATTTGAAAATTTACACACAAAATTGACATTGCAAGAGCAATTTTTTTCATGTTGAGGTCGCAAATATCTCCGGTATCACTGGATTTATTTTCTGCATCAACATATATTCATGTAATCATGTTCCATACCCAACAGAATGTGAAGATGTTACTGTGTGTTGAGATGTTCGGTTTGAATTTGATTAGTCTTAATGGATTATTGGATCCAAAGGGAAACTGTTGCAGATTTTGAAAAGTGGCAGGTAATGCATGTGGTTTGTTGTTGAAATTTAAAGGGAGGAGTTTCCTACTCTTTGAGGGGCTACCCCATATGTAGTATAGGGTACCTACAACCCTGATTTTGTTTGTTGATATTAACAAATTTTCATATTTAATGGAACAGGGCTACCATATACTTCGGTTGTGTCGATTATCAGGTTAACAAAAAACAAACAAAGAGATTCTCTTATGTAGGCCTTGATTTTGGTTTCAAGGCAACTGAAGGGAAAGAGAGCGCAGCTGTGATAGGTCCAGTTATCGGCACCTCTTTCTTTTGTACTCTCTTTTGGCTCTCACTTTTATTGAAGCCGTTACATATGCATGTATAGAGATCTAGAGAAACTCTAGGTTGTATTCTTGATACAATAGCCGTCCAATATTTCTAAAAATATAACTATATAATAAGAGCCGTACGATCTAATTTGGAAAAAAAGTTTGGCCCAAAACAGATCACCCAGACCCGACTCAATTGCTGTCTGTCATCACTGTCGGACGACTGCTTTAGACATTCCCTAAAACAGTGAGCATAAGCAGTCTTGTTGCTGTAGCTGCTAGTTGCCGTTGCTTCCCTTCTCGCTTCCAACATTTGCTTCGACCTCTTCTCGCATCCACCGTCTTTTTTTTCTCATCAAACATAATATGCCTGACATAATTCCAACAATCTTCATTTTAGATTACATACTCATGCTTCCACACCTGTGTGATTTAAACTCTTCTAGACTCTTTCCATCTCCTCTTGCAAACAATTCTGTTCAATGACTTCTTCTGCTAGTTGAATATGCCTCCACATGTTTTTCTCCAACTGTGTGCCTCCTTCAAGGGCATACCCTAGTAGGTGTTAACATGAAGGCGACACCCTCCACACGAACTCCACCTACCCTGAGACACTCTCCACCTCCCAACGATATTCGAATGCCGCAGTCTCGCTTTGGTGATTCTAGTGGCGGCAACTCAGAGTTTTAAATCACTTGTACAAGATTTTTCATTCCCACAAAGCTGAAAGAGGTTGTGATGACTCTGCTCAATTCCTCTTTTTTTCCTCATCACCTTACGACAACTTTCTCAAACTGATAGAACTTCACATCGAGATGTATACCTGCAGCCTCGTACTAATAGAGTTCTCCCGAATATCAGGCTCTGTTTCAACAAATGAATATGCATGACCTTCTCTAGTGTGTATTCCTTTCCATCTGACATCTTCGACTACACTGTTCCTTCATCCATTATGTCACAAGTCTCACCAATCTCCGTGTTCACACAACGACCTGTTGTAGATTTGTAAATAGAAATTATCTCTATCTTCGAGTAAATATGTGAAAAACTATCCGAATCAAAAGACCAAATGGAATTCACATCTAAAGAACTTGAAAGAAGAAGACAGTCTAAGTTATCACATGATGCAGCGGTGCTGACTACGTTGGCACCCTTCTGGCTCAACTACTTGCATCCTTTTTTGAAATGCCCAATCCCTCTACACCGGTGGCAACGAACCACACCCTTACATGCATGTTTCCTTCCGTTCTAAGTACCATCCACCACCAGACAACTTGTTGAAGTAGACACCGATTTCTTACTCTCCTTCCTATGTGCATCTTCCAAACTCTCGACCATACCTGCTACTGAAAACTGTTCCTTGACAGATTTTTCGTCTAGCATGGTAGTGAGCAAGTTGGATAAATTTTTTAGTAAATATACCAAGTTGGAAACTTTAAGATCATCGGCGCTTATCACCCTCAGTTCAGATAACTCTGTATTGAATTGCACTACATGATATTGAAGAGCAGTATCTTCCTTCATTGAGAAACACCACAACTTTCTCTTCCTGTGCATCTGATCCTGTGACGACGATTCCGTGTAGTCAGTACTGGGTCTCGCCCAAACACTCACCGCGCTTCTCTCCGCAACAGGTTTACACCTGACGACCTTCGTCAATGACAACCAGATTAGAACCAATGTTTCTGAATAAATCTTTTCTCAACTCTCCTGCTTTGTGTCAATTGGTCTTCATTTATCTTCTTCTAGGGCTAGATTCAAACCCTGTTGAACTGATGCATCATGCATGTCCACCTTCTAGAGATCTTCCAGAGATCAAAATTGATTTTACTGTCGAACCGCTTGATCTTCATGAATTGATTTGACATCTCCAAGGAACTTGAACGACCCCTTTCTGCAACCTGATGCGCTGATACCAATTTTTTGAAATTCGTGTTGAGTTTTGTGACACGATTAATACAAAACCACCAAGCAAATAGTAGATCAAACCAAATACACCAAAGCACACGATTTTGTCCCGGTTTGGGAGAGCCCTAATCCGAGGGAGAAATAATCGAAATGATATTCAACCAGAGAAACATACAAGAGTTACAACTATTCTTACCATGAACCTATCTATCTTTCAAGCCACCAAAAGATACTTGTTGTTTACAATTGGAAAATATCTCAAACTCTCTTCAATCAAGTACTCTCTCTTTTGGCTCTTACTTTCATTGAAGCCATTACATATTCATATATAGAGCTCTAGAGAAACTTTAGGTTGTATTCTTTGATACAATAGCCGTTCAATATTCCTGAAGAGGTAACCATATAATAAAAGTCGTCAGATCTAACTTGAAGAAAAAGTTGGGCTCAAAACAGATCACCCAGACCCGACCCAATTGTTGTCTGCTGCCGCTGTCGGTTGACTGCCCAAAGTGGCAGTCGACCTCTTTGGTCATTCCCCAAAACAGAAAGCAAAGCAGTCTTGCTGTTGTAGGTGTTGGTTGTTGCTGCTTCTCTTCTCGCATCACCCGTCTTTTTTTCTCATCGAACATACTTTGAAGACATAAACCCAACAAAAACATCATGGTTTAACTTATGTTCCTTGACATTATAATGATATGTCTTATAATTTCTCTTGTTTGTGTGAAAACCTGGTATCCTTACTTTTTGTTGATTCAGACAATGTGATGACACATTAGTGTTCTTGCACATTTTTACCTCCATGTATTCTATAAGCCTATCCTTTAGATACAAGTCAATTAACTGTAATTTAAATTGCTTTCATACATTTGTACCATTCTAAGATATCTGACTTTGAAATTTACTAAACTTGCTTCATCATGGTGGGGTCTATTTATGCGATGTACATCCATTTTGGCCTATTTGTCTGTTTTGATCTCTAGTTTCTTGTTGCCTACTTTTTAAATGTCAATGATTGCTTGTTTGGGTTATATTATGTCATCATATTCTTACTTTCAGGAAAATGGTTGCGCAACAAATACGTTGGTGTTTCGCTTGTCGGGAAGACATTGGCTGTTATGGGCTTTGGAAAAGTTGGTTCGGAAGTTGCTCGTCGTGCAAAAGGGCTAGGGATGCATGTTGTTGCTCACGATCCATATGCACCTGCTGATAGAGCACGTGCTATTGGTGCAGAAATAGTATCATTTGATGAAGCCATATCCACTGCAGATTTCATCTCTCTTCATATGCCCCTCACCCCAACTACCTCAAAAATTTTTAATGATGAGACTTTTGGAAAGATGAAAAAAGGAGCAAGGATCATCAATGTTGCTCGAGGTGGGGTGATTGATGAAGATGCCCTAGTGAGAGCCCTTGATAAGGGAATAGTTGCTCAGGTACTTAATTTAGTTTTGGTCAGCATATCATGCTGCCAGATTATCATACAAACTAAGATTTAAGATCTATTTGTGAACCCAACATGCTAATTATACGATTTAAGGCATCCATACTTATTTGGTTTTTGCTGTGTGGATTAAGTGTCAAAGGACTGGTTATTGGGTCTTAAATATGTCACACTAAAGGCCTTAAATATACTGTTTTAAAAATTAATTTCTCCAAATGAGTGAAGCTAATTCATTATTTGATCTTTTTCTTGGTTAAGCTAGATTTGTGGATTTATTCTTCAACCAAACTGGCAAACCTCATTAGAGTATCACAAGTTTGAGCTGTTTTTCAGATAGGGATATGCTAAATCTGACTTAAATGGTAGCACTATGTGCCATAATCACCATTCCTTAAGTAGTTAAGTGATAGGTTAATAGGAGGGAGGTTGGTTTGATTATCCTCTTCACCATACTGGACATACATTCTGCATATCCATATAATCTCAAACTTAGTTGTTTAGGGAGTGTAAGAGGTAATACTCAATAGTTTACGATTTGGAGCAGGCGGCACTTGATGTATTTACTGAAGAACCCCCATCAAAAGACAGCAAGTTGGTGCAACATGAAAATGTTATTGTTACTCCTCACCTGGGAGCGAGCACCGTTGAAGCTCAGGTTTGCTTCCTCGTCTATTATACATATATTTGTTTTCATATGATTACATCAGCTTTCCATGTAACATTAAATTTTAATTGATAATAATAATAATTCAGGAGGGGGTAGCCATTGAAATAGCAGAGGCTGTAGTTGGAGCTCTGCAGGGTGAACTTTCTGCAACTGCTGTAAATGCGCCCATGGTTCCTGCCGAGGTAAATCTCTTTCACTAATTTTACTTTCTCAATTAGCATCCTTCATGAAGTATTCTTCCTTACAAGAAAAGAGAAATGTTTTTACCCGAGCTAGTTCCGTTTTCTTACTGAAATTAAGATGAGTGAGCTTAAATGTAATTTTTCACAAACTGCTTCAATATATTCTCCTTGTTTTCTCATTTTAATTTACTTCTGTATCATATGTATATGTGTGCGTGCATTGTTCTATATTAAGATGAAAGATTTGGTGATTTTTAAGAACCTGGCATTATTGCCATCTTCTTTTAGGATCCTGTTATAATAGAAACTAAAAGAATATAGGGCACCCAACAACTGAAGCGAAGATTGAACTCTTTTCCTTATGGTCTTTCCTTAAACCAGACACCAATTTATTACCTAATTTTGCCTTTTACTCAAAATGACACTTCAAAATGGGTCATGTGTCCGTGTCAGACATGCATTTGGCACCTACACTTACCAGCATATATTCGGCGCACCAGATCCTTGTCCATGTCAAAACTTGACACCAAGTACCATGTCCAACCCTTATCACACTGACACTAGAGTGAGAAACAAGGGAGAGCCGGAGAGGTGAGTGAGAAGTTGCATGAGAGGTGGTTCTAGGGGTTATGGTTGTTTGGATTGAAGGGTGACTATCATTTATTAATCGAAATATCCAGTAATGTCTTTAGAACTACAAGCTAATGACTAGCAATTTTATAATTGGGCAATTAGTAACTGTATGTAAATACAGCAAGACCCACACTCAAAACTCACCACTGAACCTTCAGTGATTTATATATGTCATCAATTGCTTATGTGATCAACCCTTCAGGTTCTCTGCGAGCTTGCCCCATATGTTGTTCTTGCAGAGAAACTTGGCCGGCTAGCTGTTCAACTGGTAGCTGAAGGAAGCATCCAAAATATCAAAGTTGTATACACCTCCGCCCGCGACCCTGACGACCTCGACACCCGTATCCTCCGAGCCATGATCACCAAGGGAATTGTGGAGCCCATCTCCAGTGTCTATGTCAACATTGTCAACGCTGACTACACCGCCAAGCAGCGTGGTCTCCGCATCAGTGAGGAACGCATCTCTTTTGACGGATCCCCCGAAACGCCACTCGATTCAATCCAAGTCCACTTGTCCAATGTCAAATCAAAGTTTGCCAGCGCCATTTCTGACGCTGGGGATATTGTCGTTGAGGGGAGGGTCAGGGACAGGGTTCCACATCTCACTCTTGTAGGGTCGTTCAGTGTGGATGTCAGTCTCGAGGGCAACTTGATACTTTGTCACCAGGTTGATCAACCTGGAATGATTGGAGCAGTTGGGAATATACTCGGGGAGGCGAATGTGAATGTTAGTTTTATGAGTGTTGGTAGGACTGGGCCGGGAAAGCAGGCGATTATGGCTATTGGTGTGGACGAGGAGCCTAGAAAGGAAACACTGACGAAGATTGGTCAGGTGCCTGCCATTGAAGAGTTTGTCTTCCTCAAGCTATAGAAAGAAAAGAGCAGAGGATATTGTTTGTAATTCTTTCAGGAAAACTAAATTTTTGGTGAAGTTTGAATAAGGTGTTTTCTTTCTAGTCTTAGTACTGGAATAGGAGCCCTACGAGAGATTTGAGCAGTGTTGCGGAATTTGTCCGTCTGCTCTTCTTTTGTTAGTAGCTTCCCTTGCTTGTGTAAGTTGCCGGTGTTTCCTGATGTTGTATTATCCTCACGTTATTCTTGTTGTAATATTGATAGTATTGATAACTAGGTGTGTAATCTGCTATTTGTAATGCAATTATTGATTTTTTTTTTTAATATAACAGATGGAGTCGAAAGACTCTAGCCTAGATAATCATATATATATATGAGTGATCTTCCGTTGCAAACGGGCCGGAACGGGTGATCCAACGGTCCAGATTTTTTTTGATCAAATCTTACCTTAACCCGTCGTTGGAAAGAACGGGTTAAGGCAAAATTGTACTAAAAAAATTAGCCTTAACCCGTTCTTCCCAAAAACGGGTTAAGGCTATCGATATTCAATTTTATTGACATACAGTTCGTCTTCTTCCGCGCTCTTCTTCTTTCTTCGACGAACCCAAACCCAACGGGAAAAAAAACCCTAGCTCCGACATCTCCGTCCGCTCTCCCTCTTCTCTCCCAACTCCGAAGATCGAAACCCTACTCTTTGTGGAAATCGAACTCCGACGATCGAAACCCTAGCTTCTCTTCCCCTCTTCGATACGAAATCGAAACCCTAGTTCTCTTCCAAATCGATTGCTTGGCTTGATTTGGACCTATCTTGTAAGGTATACACTATTTCTTTACCCCAATAATCTACATTTGTATTATTTTTTTGAATTTGTGTAGTAATTTATTTAGAAATTGGGAAAAAATTTATATGTGTTAGTAGATTTTAGATATAGAATCGGGTCGACCTCAAGTATATTCAATTGCCGAATTATGTTGCTTGCACTAGTAACTTGTAAAATTAGAATTGTATATACGAAATTAGTTAGAAACTTTTCAGTGCGGTTATGGTTGAAAACCATGCAAACAACCGTAAAAAAATACGAAACTTTCCGAGTAGGTTCGTCTCACGTAGTACAAGCCACACCAACTTGTAGAAGCGAGTTTCGACTCACGGTTCGAGAGATACGGCCGCGTATCACTTTCGGTTGAAAAAAACCAAGTATAGCGATGCACGGCCGTATATCGCAAACCGTGACTCGAAACTCGCTTCTACAAGTTTGGGTGGCTTGCCCTACATGAATTCGACCAAGTCGGAAAGTTTTATAATTTTCGGATGCCGTTTGTGCGGTTTTGCTCAACTTCTTCGCATGATAGTTTTTTGACTTAAAATTTTGTAAGTGCGGTTAGATTAGATTAGAAAACCCTTCAAACGACCTCCAAAAAATACGAAACCGTGCGAGTTGGTTGGTGTCACCTACGAGAAGCCAAACCAACTTGTAGAAGTGAGTTTCGACTCACGGTTCGAGAGATACAGCCGCATATCGCATACGGTTGGAAAAAAACCAAGTAAAGCGGTAGACGGCCGTATCTCGCAAACTGTGAGTTGAAACTCGCTTCTACAAGTTCGGGTGGCTTGCCCTACGTGAATCCGACCAAGTCGGAAAGTTTTAAAATTTTCGGATGCCGTTTGTGCGGTTTTCTCAACTTCCTCGCATTACAAGTTTTAGACATAGAATTTTCTAAGTGCGGGTAGATTAGAGAACCCTTCAAACGACCTCCAAAAAATACGAAACTTTGCGAGTTGGTTGGTGTCCCCTAGGAGAAGCCAAACCAACTTGTAGAAGTGAGTTTCGACTCACGGTTCGAGAGATACGGCCGCGTATCGCTTTCGGTTGGAAAAAATCATTATAAAGCGGTATACAGTCGTATCTCGCAAACCGGGAGTCGAAACTCACTTCTACAAGTTCGGGTGGCTTGCCCTACGTGAATCCGACCAACTCGGAAAGTTTGAAAATTTTCGGATGCCGTTTGTGCGGTTTTCTCAACTTCCTCGCATTATAAGTTTTAGACTTAGAATTTTCTAAGTGCGGGTAGATTAGAAAACCCTTCAAACGACCTCCAAAAAATACGAAACTTTGCGAGTTGGTTGGTGTCCCCTATGAGAAGCCACCCGAACTTGTAGAAGTGAGTTTCGACTCACGATTCGAGAGATACGGCCGCGTATCGCTTTCGGTTGAAAAAAACTATTATAAAGCGGTATACGGTCGTATCTCGCAAACCGTGAGTCGAGACTCACTTCTACAAGTTCGGGTGGCTTGCCCTACGTGAATTCCACATAGACGGAAAGTTTTATAATTTTCGGATGCCGTTTGTGCGGTTTTGCTTCAATTCCTCAAATGAGAAGTTTTTGACTTAGAATTTTTTAAAAACGGGCCGATTAGAAAACACTTCGAACCACCTCCAAAAAATACGAAACTTTGCGAGTTGGTTGGTGTCCCCTATGATTAGCCAACCCAAGTTGTAGAAGCGAGTTTCGATTCACGGTTCGAGAGATACGGCCGCGTATCGCTTTCGGTTGGAAAAAAACCTAATAAAGCGGTATTCGGTCGTATCTCGCAAACCGTGAGTCGAAACTCACTTGTACAAGTTTCGGTGGTTTGCGCTACGTGAATTCGATCAATTGGGAAAGTTTTATAGATTTTTTTGTTTTCATTCGTGCGTTTTTCAGTATAATCTCAGTATGTTTGTTTTGTTGTCATTTTCATCAACCACATTTTAAATTTTTTGTCAGATAGCTAAATGGCTAGAACAAGGCAACCGAGAAGCCCGTCCGGTAACACTAGTGGCGCACCAACTACTGAGATAAGATTGATTACTATTATTGGTTTTAAATACAAACATGTAACATTATCTCAATAATAATATTTGTTATATTTATTCGTGTAGGTTGGTGGCCGTCAATCCACATCGGCCGAGGCAGGTCCGTCGTCCTCGGTTACATCACCCGGACCCATGGACACAAGCGTACTCACCCTGCAACCCAAACACCGATCGGAAGCCGTGTGGAATGGGTCCGATAAAAAATGTAATTTCCGGAAGCACATGGTTCTTCCTTTTGATGAGCGTATCACGCCGTATGTGGTGGAGGCCGGTTTCTACGGAGCAAGATTCATTCACTCTGTGAAGCTAGATCGGCCACTCCTTACAGCTCTAGTCGAGCGATGGAGGCCGGAGATCCACACATTCCACCTACCAGTGGATGAGATGACTGTGACCCTACAGGATGTGGCAATGATAACAGGACTACCAATCGATGGGGTTGCCGTGACGGGGAACATGGATTTCGATCGAGTTGAAGTTGTTCGGGACTTATTCGGTATCGACCTACAGTTGGTAGTTCTCCAAAGGAAAGAGGCCGCCGAAAAAGATATCTGCGAAAATGCCCCCGCAGATTCTGATGAAGATCTATTGTATGAACAAATAAAAGCTGCGAAAGATAAAGCAGAGGAAGAAGTGATGGCTGACGCTTTCGATGGTAAATTACTGTACATCAGCTGGTTAAAATTTCAGTTCGAGGAGGAATATTTGGACGCCGATTCGGACGAGCAAACCCTGACGTACTATGCACGTGCATACATTTTTAGTTTGATAGGGGGACTTATCTTTCCGAACTCATCCGGATCAACCGTGCCGCTAATGTACCTACGGTTGTTGGAGGATTTCCGGTATGCGGGTCGTTTTAGTTGGGGGAGTGCGGCACTGGCGCTACTATACAGGAATTTGTGCACATGTTCTTTAGGTGGCGTACAGATGGGTGACCCAATGGTGCTACTGCAGATATGGAGTTGAGAACGCATCCACATCGGACGTCCCCATATTGTTGAGCTTACACCGGAATGGTTGGCCGACCCGGGGGCAGCAGAGTTGTTACCTCCTCTAGGAGGATATTGGGCCGGCAGGCACACGTGGGCCGATAACCCACGCCAATCTCTAACCTACTACAGAGATGAGTTGGACAACCTGCGGGACGAGTTCGTCAATTGGGAACCGTACTCGGCCGACAGGTTGCAACGGGTTCCTCCAGTCTGCCTAGATAGATCCCTTTGGTTGACGGCTGCACCTCTTGTGAACTTTGGAGTTGTGGAGTTCCAGTATCCTGACAGGGTCTTGCGGCAATTCGGATATCAACAGAAGATTCCCGAGGTCAGGTCTTATGATAAGAAGTTGCACGAGGTCAGGGGAACGGGACGGGTGCCCAACTTCGATTGGGCTGATTACCATCGTTACCATGTAGCCAACTGGAACACCATGCGGCGGCAAATGACACTGAATATGATGTACGTCGCGATACCATACGATGGCTCCCTCCAACAGGCATACATGATGTGGTACAAGCGAATAACCCGGTTGTATGTTTCTCTAACGGCCGCCGTACCAGCTGGTGTGCAACTTCCGATTCTCCCTACCCAGGTAGAACCACCTCCAGCATATTCCTCCTCCCAGCCGATGTACCAACCAAGGGCTGAGACATATCGAAAAACGGTCAGTCAAATTTCATATAGTTTGTACGCATGTACTATATTTAATTGATGCCGCTAATTATGAATGATGTTTAAATTGAAATTTTTCACCAACTGTAGATTGAAAACGCATGGGAGGTTGTTCGAACAGCTGCTCGCGTCCTGACGACTAGGATACCCGACAGCTTCAAGGCGGTAATCCGGGAGATGTTAGCCCCGTGCCGTCGTACTCTGGAGGACGCGGGTGAAGGTCCACAGGTTGAGGCCTATTTGAAAGCCAACTTGCCGCCAACAAGTTTAAGGCGAAAACAAACTGTGAGTAGGGAAATTCGAATCGCCGAGCCACAACAAGTACAAGAAGAGCCAAATCCCGAGGATGTTGATGAGGAACAGTCGTCGGATGATCCTGATTCTCCCCAGACACATGGCGCACGGCGAAATCCTCAAAGGAAGCGGCAACCTCCCAACCAATTCACACCAAGCGGTGGCAAGCGGCGTGGTCGTAGACGGCAATCTCTAATACTCTGTAATAGCGAATCTTTTGGTTGGTGATTTTGTTATTGCAGTAACTAACGTATTGTTTGTTTCTACGTTGATAAACTGTTGTAGGTGAATTTGTGGGCATGGTGTGCAAGCCAAAGTCGAGAACGCCTTCATTTGTAATTAATTGTCTTTTGGCCATGTGCAACCTGATATGTATAATTTTGGTGTAAATTTTTGTATATTGAATTTATTTCAAGTAATTAAGTGGTTTGGTTGACATTGTACATTTGTACGCCTTTAACTTTCCTGTGAAGATATCTGTTGTATTATTTACTTTGATGTGCCTTCATTTGTGAATTTGTGAACAACATTTGATGAAGTCATTTCTGTATCAGGAAAAATGTACACAACCAAAAACAAACAAAAGTGCTGCACAAATATCTATACTTAACCCGTTATTTACGATAACGGGTTAATTAGCTTAACCCGTTATCACTAAGGACGGGTTAGGTAGAGAGATATTGACAGTCCTTTGGAAGCCTACATACCATGTCTTGGTAAAGTTCTGCTAATATGGATCTTCTTAACCCGCCACTGTGAAGAACGGGTTAAGTGAACTTAACCCGTTCTTCACGACAACGTCTTAGGTAGAGCGATATTGGCAGTCATTTAATTCCTACAAACCAAAGTACTGCCAATATCGCTGTCTTTAAACTGTTCTTGGGAATAACGGGTTAAGTTCCTTAACCCGTCGTTTACAAGAACGGGTTAGGTAGAGAGTTATTGCCAGGACCCTATCCAAGTTTTCAAATTATACTGCCAAAATCTACTTACTTAACCCGTTCTTATAAATAACGGGTTAAGGTTACTTAACCCGTTCTTATGAATAACGGTTTAGGGCGTTTGAAATTTTGGGTTTTCTACAAATTTCTCTTCACTCTTTGCGAGAACTGTCTCCTGAAGTGTGCAAGGTGACATTAATATGCCCATAAATTGTTTATAATTTTTATTAATTTCCATTTACTACCTCGTAACTAACCACTATAAATTTGTTACCATAATAAGTTTTGTGAAAGTAAAAAAATTAAATTACGAGATTTTTGTACCAAGGGTTAGGGTACGGGTTAGGTTAAGATAGGGTTAGTGTCGGGTTAGGGTTAGGGTTAGGTTAAGATCAAATTATTGGTGAGTGTATGTTTTTTGTTTTGATTAATTAGGTTCATATTTGTGGATTCCCACATCTATATTTGACTTTGTAACATGTAGAACCACATGTAAAACATGGCAAATATCTTGATTTGTAGTACGAGTCGTTAACTTGTAGTACATTAACAGGCCGTTCTAAATTTCCACACTAATGAATCCATCCATCCATCAGTCAATCAAATTGAAGGTTCAAATCATGGCTAATCAAATATATCTTCTCCCACATGTCTTTATTGTACTACTACATGTGAACTTGTGCCCCCACATGTGATCAGATCCAGTTCTTGTTAGCTAAGTAATTATATCTGGTGGCATTGCGCTCTAATAACGCAGAGGTGCTTTTCCATTAGGAATACCATCATCATCACAGTTGATCCAAACCCGTTATTGGTCTTTTTGTACGTGGATGTGGGGATCTACATGTGGTTTTTCCTCCATATAGGCTACATGTGGGATCTACATGTGTGTTGCCGCTAAATTCGGTGTGGGGGCAAACAGATGAATTTGTGAGTTCTTGGGGAAACTGAATAGGAGAACATGTATACCTGTTCCGTCGAACTCTAATCAATACTCCCGCCGTGCACCTGCAAAAAGTGCGAGACACCGGGGTTGTTCCCGGCGACGCACCCTCCGACGCTCAAGTCAGTAACCAGAATTGATTATGAAAGAGCGTTTAACTAGAGAAAGATTGATTACCTCTTAATGGAGATGGATGTGGGGTATTTATAGTCGCCGTTGGGATCAGATAAGGAATGTGATTCCTGTGATCTGATAAGGAATAAAATCCTCGTAATCAGATTAGGAATGTAATCCCTTAATTCCCGGTGAAAAGATAGATGTAAATCAGAACCGTTGATTAGGATTAATCAGAAACCCTAATTCTATCTTTTCCGGACTGGGTGTGTTTCGGGTTGGGACCCGTACCCAGTTGTGGTGGATCCGTTCACGGGTTATTGGATCTGTGAGAAGGAGACCCAGTACCCGCTTCGGACCCATTTGCACGTGAAATTACCGTTTTACCCCTGAGCTTTAAGATTCGCGTTCGATGTGAACGGTCCCGATTTAATCCTATTTTTAGCCATATCACGAGCCCCCCACTCCCGAAGACTGAGTTTGATCAGCCTTTGAGGAGTAGTTTTACTGTTTCAATGGCGTACGGGATTTTATCGGTGTTCTCAAGGGAGTTTGGAATCTCGCTCGGGGTGTAACAGTGTTATTATGGGCTTGTAAAATGCCCAAAAATATTCTCAGAATTTTCTGGATTTTTGGTGATTTTTCCAGATTTTTCTGAATTTTTTCTCATTTTTTTGAATTTTTTATTCATTTTCCGAATTAAATAATTAATTATCTAAAATATTAATTAATTATTCTAATTTAATAATTATTTTTTCAGAATTTAAAAATAATTTTTTCTGAATTAATAATTATTTTTAGAATTTTTAATTAATTTTTTCGATTTTTAAATATTTTTTTCGGATTTTTTAAATAAAAAAAACAATTAAATAAATAAATAAATAATTTAAATATTACCTGGACACGTGGCAGATTTCTGGCCGTCCATCATGACCAGATGAGCACGCATCGTGAGGCAGATCGCGATCTTGACACGTGGCACGTTTCTGGCCGTCCATCATGATCAGATCTGCGCGCATCGTGATGCAGATCACGATCGGGACACGTGGCGCGTTCCTGAGCGTCGATCGTGTCGCGGCGCGGATTTTGAGACGATCGGACGGATCATGTTGGTCGGTCACTTTTTTTCTCCATTTGCAGCATCGGCACTTCGGCGCTTCGGCGAAGGCACCCCGGCTCGTTGAGATGTTGCCACGTGGACCGCCACGTGGCAATTTTTATTATTTTTTTATTTTTTCTTCTTTTCTTCTTCGCTCTGCTTCTCTCTTTCTTCGCGCGTCTCCTTCGTCTCCGTCTCGGAGGAAGCTCCGACGAAGGAGCTTGGAGCTCGACGGTGGAGCTTGGAGAGGTGACGGGTTCGGCTCGGCGACGGAGGGAGTTCGGCGAACTTTTGATGAAGAGGAGCTCGTTTGCTGCGGAGTTGTGGGCTCGGTGATGGAGCTCGGCGTCGGAATGGAGCTCGGAGGTGAGAGCTCGGCACTTGGAGTTGGAGCTTGGAGGTGAGAGCTCGTGGGGCTCGTTGTACGCGGAGCTCGGGAGAACTTGGACGAGGGGTTCGGAGCTTGGACGAAGAGCTCGGCGAACGGGCGTGGAAGGTGGCGAACGGGGAGCTTGGTGATGGGTTGAGCTCGTGACAAAGTGGAGTTCGGAGCTTCGGAGGTTAGCTCGAGCTCGATAGAGGAGATCGGTTCGGCATGGGGCTCGGCAGTTGAAGACGATGAGCTTGGGGAGCTCGAGTTTAGGTGAGGAGAGGCCACTCGAGCTCAAGCTTAGGCGATGTATTGGAGAGCCGAGGTTGAAGAAGGGGGCCAGTTCTTGGGTTTGTTCTTGGTTTTGTTTTGGCGGGAGATTGGGAGAGAAGAAGAAGGGTTGGTAAGTTGGTTCGGGTTGGGACCCTAATGGGTCCGACCCGACCCTTTTTTTTTTTTTTTTTTTTTTTTTTTTTTTTTTTTTTCTCTCTCTCTCCTTCCTTGTTCGGAAAATCTGAGCTCCTCGGATCTGCTTCTTGTTCGGCCAATCCGAGCACGGATTTTGAGGAGATTTTTTGCCGCTTAGCGGTTCGATAGTTCGGTAGCTCGGATTTGAGATCCGAGCTACGCGGCTCAATCTGGACGGTTGATCACGATCGTGGCGCGAATCACGAGACAAGAGGCACGAGTTTCAAGAAAACGTTATCTTGTCGTTTTGCGGTGACGTGGTGCGATCTGATCCGTCCATCACGCTTGAGTGTGAATTTTGAGATGATCCAACGGTTAGATGGGGTCGGCCGAATTTTTCTCCATAAACGAGGGTCGGTACGGCAGCACTTCGGATCGGCAGCACTTCTGAGGAGAAAGGGGAAGGGGAGGAGAGGCAGTTGGGTTCTCTCCACTGCCTTGTTCTTCCGCACGGTGGAGAAGAGGAGAAGAGGAAGGGGAGAAGAGGCAATTGGGTTCTCTCCTCTGCCTCGTTCTTCCGCACAGTGGAGAAGAGGAGATGTGTTGGGGAAGAAGGAGAAGAATGAAGGAGCTAAGATGGGTATGGGTCGGACCGTGGGTATCGGATCCGACCCCGACCGTTAGCCTCTTTTTCTTTCTTCCTCTTCATCTGCTTGCTTTGTTCGGCGAATCCGAGCACGGATTTTGAGGCACATTTTCGCCGCTCCGCGGGTTGGTAGATTGGCAGATCCAGGCTACGCAGCTTGATCTGGACGGTTGATCACGATCGTAGCGCGAATCACGAGACAAGAGGCACGAGTTTCGAGAAAACGTTATCTTGTCGTTTTGTGATGACATGGCGCGATCTGATCCGTCCATCACGCTTGAGTGCGAATTTGGAGATGATCTAACGGTGAGATCGCCTCGGGACGATTTTTTGCCATATACGAGGGTCGGTACCCGGGCACCTCGGCTCGGAGGGTCAGTACCGTTGGCCGAGGTGCTGAGTTGTCTGTTTTGAAGGAAGTGTTCCTTGAAGACTCGGTTGAGCTGTTCGGTAGCTCGAGCGTGAGGAGAAGCTTATTGAGTTGATGAAGGGGATAGGTCGATGAAGCTCTGCTCCTCGGCTCGGGAGGATGGGTCAGCATATGGGAGAGGTGAGGAGCTCTGAAGTTGTCTCTATTCTGTTTGGTTTTGGAGATTTTTGAAGAGGAGCTCCACTCCTAGGAGAAGAGGTGCTGGGAAGACCCATTCTCTGAAGTGAGTGCAAGGAGCAACTCCAGGGGAGGGTTGTGAGCTCCGAACTCGTTGGGAAGAGCTCCGCTTTGGAGGCGAGCGGAGTGAAGAGCTTGGCCTTGAGAAGAAAGAGGAAGGGGAGGAGAGGCATTCGGGTTCTCTCCCCTGCCTCGTTCCTTCGCACAGCGAAGAAGAGCAGAAGTGTTGGGTACCTTTGGCGGGAAGACTGAAGAAGGAGAAGAATGAAGGAGCTAAGAAGGGTATGGGTCGGACCGAGGGTATTGGATCCGACCCTGACCCGTTAGCCTTTTTTTCTTCTTGCTCTTCATCTGCTTAGCTGCTCGGTAGATGCATCTTGTTCGGCAGATCCGAGCACGGATTTTGGGGCACATTTTCCGCCACTTTGCTTCTCGGTAGATGGGTAACTCGGCTCGGATGGTCGTGGGGGCAGTTCGGAATGGCTATCTTCCTCCGGCCCGTTTAAGGACGAGCCGGTGAAGTAAAGTCGAGCCATAGGACCCCGACCATCGTGAGGTTAGTTTGAGGGATGCAGGAGCAGTTTCGAATGGCGAGCTACTTCTAGTCCGCTTAGGAGCGAACTTGCGAAGTAGAATCGAGCCAAGTGTTGGACTCCGATCCATTCAACGGCTGCAGGAGCAATTTCGAACGGCGATCCACTCCTGGCTCGTCTGAGGACGAGCCGAGGAAGAAGAGTCGAGCCGAGTGCTGGACTCCGAACCATTGTGAGGTTATTCAACGGCTGTGGGAGCAATTCCGAATGGCGAACCACTTCTAACCCGCTTAAGAGCGAGTTATTCGAAGCAGAATCGAACCAAGTGTTGGACTCCGGAACCATCGTTTAAGTTGTTCAACGGCTGTGGGAGCAATTCCGAATGGCGAACCACTTCTAACCCGCTTAAGAGCGAGTTATTCGAAGCAGAATCGAACCAAGTGTTGGACTCCGGAACCATCATTTAAGTTGTTCAACGGCTGTGGGAGCAATTCCGAATGGCGAACCACTTCTAACCCGCTTAAGAGCGAGTTATTCGAAGCAGAATCGAACCAAGTGTTGGACTCCGGAGCCATCGTTAGAGTTTAGTGAGTTGCGGGAGGAGCCATGTAGAAGAAGCTGGACTCCGAACCCAGAGAGATAGAGGAGCAAGAGCAATAATTTTCAATGAAAAGATAAGTTTTATTGAAATAAACTAAGTGGCTGCTCCAATAGGGCGAGCCATTATTACATGCTGTTGGCCGAGTTACAAGCATCGGCCTTATTGAAAATCAAAATCCTACTTCTACAATAAGGTGAGGACCTCTTGGGAGGAGCTGAGTCTTGAAGCTCGGCGGGCCTTTCTATTCGTTTGGAAGAGGTGGTGATCAGGTGAGGAGCTCGGCCCCCTCTTTTTGGACGAACTGGATCAGGTGCCCCCGCTGTATGAGTTCTTCGATCTCCTCCTTGAGAGCCCGACAATCATCCGTGTCGTGGCCGTGGTCCCTGTGAAAGCGGCACCACTTATCCTTATTCCTCTTCTTGCCAGGTGTATTCATTCTCGGGGGAGCGCGGAGTAGCCCTTCGTTGTCCACCTCCATAAGGACTTCTGATATGTTGGCAATGAGGGGGGTGAACTTCTCAAACCGAGGAGTCGGGCGACGCTGTCCATTGCTGTCCTTCTGGGATTTTTGGGAGCCCTCATCTTCTTCGGTCAGCTTTCGTTTCGTCCCTGAGGCAGACCCTCCGAAGCTTGGAGGGTAGGCGGCCTCTTCGGCACGAATGTACTTGTCACACCTGAGAAGGAGGTCGGCAAAGTTCTGTGGAGGCTTCTTAGCAAGAGAGGAGCGGAGGCTGGAATTGAAGACGTTGGATTGGAAGGCGGTTGTTGCGACGGATTGGTCGAGGGAGGCTATAGTCCTGGCTTCAGCTGTGAACCTCTTCACATAGTCTCTTAACTTCTCACCTTTCTCTTGCCTAAGCTGGAGGAGTGAAATGTTGGTCTTCTCCGTGCGCCTGCTACTCACGAAGTGGGTGATGAAGAGTATCTCGAACTGCTCGAAGGAGAATATGGAAGACGGTGCGAGGCGGGAGTACCACTCTCGAGCTGGGCCCTTCAGTGTCGCGGGGAAGGTTTTGCAGAGGAGGGCATCGGAAGCTTGATGGAGGAGCATCAAAGTCTTAAAGCTTTCGATGTGATCGACTGGATCGGTCTCCCCGGTGTAAGTCTCAAATTGGGGAGGTTTGAAGCCGAACGGGACAGGTGCATCCACTATGGTTCGGGAGAAAGGGGGTTGGCTAGGACGTAGGGTCCTCCCCCTAAGCTCCTCTTCTCGGTTTATCCGACCCAGGCACCTTTCTACTTCATGAAGACGGCGGTACATGGCGTCATCCCTCCGACGGTGATCTGCCGAGCCTCGAGACTCATCTTCGTACGAAGGAGAACGAGGGCTGCGGCGATGGTAGCTTCGGGAGCGACGAGGACTTGGGGTACGCCGGGAGTTAGTGGGAGCAGGACGAGGAGAGGGGAACCGTCGGCGAGGGCTTCGGACCGGGGGAGGAGATGGAGCCTTGGGTGCGTTGGTGAGAGCTTGTAGGATGGTCGCTTGGAACTGCTGGAACTCGGCACGGGTGATTGGTGCCTCCTCGTTCTTAGGCTGTTGCCGACCCACGGGGGAGCGTGGCCTTCTTCTGCGATGCTCGGGGGATTCCCTTCGCCCCCTACGGTTAGGAGACCTTCTGTAATCCTGGTGACGGGGAGATCGTTCACCCGGACGATAGTGGCGGGAGGTTCCCTCTCGGGCCCGTTTTTCGTCCAGACGGTGACGAAGATCCACGTCCTTCTTCTGCCGATTCTGAGGATTGTGTGAAGCCATGGAATCCGTAGAGGCATTGTGTATGGAGATGCGGTCTTGGTGGAGAGGTTGCTTTCCGCGGGAGCCCCCCGCACCAGCATTCTGAGGTCCGGTCGGACCCTTGGGGGGTTGCTGATTCTGAAGGGGCTGATCTTGCTGAAGGGGGTCTTCCGTCTGAAGCGGAGGTCGTTCCTGCTGCAGAACGGGTTGGTCAGGGACTGGCTCCTGCTGATCGGCGGGATTGGGCCCACGGTTGGACCCCCTAGATTTGGCTTTTCTCGGAGGCATGGCTGGAGAAGATCTAGTCGACGGAAAGAGGAGGGGCTGCTATTCGTATGATTCCCACAGACGGCGCCAATCTGTTGCCGCTAAATTCGGTGTGGGGGCAAACAGATGAATTTGTGAGTTCTTGGGGAAACTGAATAGGAGAACCTGTATACCTGTTCCGTCGAACTCTGATCAATACTCCCGCCGTGCACCTGCAAAAAGTGCGAGACACCGGGGTTGTTCCCGGCGACGCACCCTCCGACGCTCAAGTCAGTAACCAGAATTGATTATGAAAGAGCGTTTAACTAGAGAAAGATTGATTACCTCTTAATGGAGATGGGTGTGGGGTATTTATAGTCGCCGTTGGGATCAGATAAGGAATGTGATTCCTGTGATCTGATAAGGAATAAAATCCTCGTAATCAGATTAGGAATGTAATCCCTTAATTCCCGGTGAAAAGATAGATGTAAATCAGAGCCGTTGATTAGGATTAATCAGAAACCCTAATTCTATCTTTTCCGGACTGGGTGTGTTTCGGGTTGGGACCCGTACCCAGTTGTGGTGGATCCGTTCACGGGTTATTGGATCTGTGAGAAGGAGACCCAGTACCCGCTTCGGACCCATTTGCACGTGAAATTACCGTTTTACCCCTGAGCTTTAAGATTCGCGTTCGATGTGAACGGTCCCGATTTAATCCTATTTTTAGCCATATCAATGTGGTTTTTTCCCATATAGGCTACATGTGGGGATCTACATGTGGTTTTTTCCCCATATAGGCTACATGTGGGATCTACATGTGGTTTTTTCCCTATATAGGCTACATGTGGGATTCTACATGTGGTTTTTCCCCATATAGACTACATGTGGGAATCTACATGTTGTCTCCACCGAAGAAGTGTTGTCATCTAAGCCAAGTGACCACCACAAGCCAGAAAAATTTGAACATACACCTAAGTGGGAAAAAGCACCAAGCTAAATAAGCATAACTCAGCACCCGCCTACTATTATCGCAGACACTTCAATATGGGATGCGGATCCTATGTACAGATCCAGTTCTTGATGGCCAATTAATCTCATCTGATGACGAGATGCGGATCACGTGATGTAGCCAATATATAGGCTACATGTGGGGATCTACATTTGGCTATGTACTTTAGGTTTTTCTCATATTGAACTTGTTCTACTACGAAGAGAAAAAGAGTGGAGAGTCTAACGCTACATTTACCCTAACCCTAATCCCTAACCCTAACCTACTAACCCTAGACTAACCCTAATCCTAACCTACAACATTTTTTTATTGTTTTTGAGGTTTTTTTTATTGTTTTTTAGGTTTTTTAATTGTTTTTAGGTTTTTTTATTGTTTTTTAGATTATTATGTACAGATCCAGTTCTTGATGGCCAATTAATCTCATCTGATGACGAGATGCGGATCACGTGACGCATCTGGTTAGGCTTTTCCATTAGGGATCTCAGCATGTGGGGATGTACATGTGTTCTATCAACGGCAAATCAGTTTGAGGACCAGCAAGAAAGCCTAAAATGATTCTTATCAGTCCTTTCACAATAAGTGCATCCCTCATGTTCCTACATTAGGGAATCTACATATGGTTTTTCCCATACATAGGCTACATGTGGGGATCTACATGTGGTTTTTCATCCATATAGACTACATGTGGGATCTACATGTGGTTTTTCTCCCATATAGGGTACATGTGGGATCTACATGTGGTTTTTTTCCCCATAACAAGCTAAACAAGTAGAACTCAATCTCAAAGCAGACACTTCGGTCAGTCAAAAGAGTGGAGACTCTACATTTGGGGATCTATATGTGGATGTAGCCAATATATAGGCTACATGTGGGGATCTACATTTGGTTATGTACTTTAGGTTTTTCCCATATTAAAGTGTCTGCTACGAAGAGAAAAAGAGTGGAGACTCCAACCCTAACCCTAACCCTAACCCTAACCCTACTAACCCTAGACTAACCCTAACCCTAACCTACAACATTTTTTTTATTGTTTTTTATGAACCAAAATACAAATTAATTTATGTTAATTTTAATATTTGTTTGATGATATCAATTTTATATTGGTTAGTTATGTGGCTAGGAATGGAATAAAAAAAATATAAAAAAACAAAGAACATACATATGACTGTCTATTTTGTAGAGTTCAGAAGGCAATGTACGTAAAGAGTGGTGAGGCGTATGTGATTAATGATAGAACTTAAATATCTATAAACTCTTTACTGGAAACTTATTACCTATCATCTCCCACCTACAAATATTAACGTATTTAATGAATAATTTCTCATAAATTATTTTCATTAAGTGAACTATAAGTTATATTTACAAACTTGTTTACACATTTTTTTACATGCGAGTTAATAATTATGAGTACTACCGATTTAGGTACACTTAACCCGTTATTGACGATAACGGGTTACAAGTACTTAACCCGTTATCGTCTATAACAGTTTAAGTTAACGTATATTTCGGCATCTACTTATGCAAGTAGCCATAAACTTCTGCCAATATAAGTGTGCTTAACCCGTCGTTGGTGACAACGATCTTCTTTAGCGTAACCCGTTATCCGTAACAACGGGTTACATTGACAAAGATTGGCAGTGGTTCATCATGTACAGACCAAGTTCTGGAACATGATGAAGTACACTTAACCCGTTCTTGGTACTAACGGGTTTAATGTAATTAATCCGTTGTCACCAACAACGGGTTAACCAGGTGTAATTTACACACATCGACTGTATATTTTGAGACAATTGCTGTCCTTGCTGCTCTTTTTTCGAGACTTGTATCATGTCTTTGTTGACTAACAAGGTTTATCCTTATTGTCTTCTTCTTCTTCATGTTTCAGTATTCCTTGTCTATAACTGAGAGACCCATATCCATTACCTATTGATGAGCAGTGATCCATATTGCCTTCTTCTTGTGTTGATCCATATCCATTACCTATTGATGAGCAGTGAGAAACCCAAGTGGACTATCATATCATGCTCCCCTCTTTCTTTTTCCTTGCCTATAACTGAGAGAGTTAGACTCATCAACTCAAATGAGTCTTCTCTTATTCTCTTCAAGAGAACTCAAATGAGAGGCTTCAATTTTCTCTACTTCTCTTCAAAAATATGAGGAATCAATGTTCTCTTCTTCTCTTCAAGACCTCTTTTTCCAACAACAATAGGGAGGAAGAAGTTTGAGTTGTAGAAGAAATTTGAGTTCAAGGGTGGTCGCCTACAATTGTTCTTGTGTATGAAGATGCAGGAGTAGAGAGACTTGTTTCAGTGTACAAGTGCATGCTCGGTTTCGCTCAAGGGGTAGGGAGGGCCGCTGGCTCTGCCTTTTTTTTCCACAGTGTTTCCCTTAGTCTTCTATTTTTTTAGCTTTTAGATGTGTTTGCATAAGTAGCAATTGTCCGCCTTTCATACACATTCGTTCTCTATTGTTACATAGAGTGTAAGAATTCTCTACTTTCGTCGGACGGAGTAGTGGTGGGTGTCACAGTGTATTCATGGTACTTTTCAGCTTCTTGGCATGCACACCTCACAATCGTGCAACAAATAGTACGAATATGAGGAGTGCGTGTCAAGAAGTTGTTAAGTACTTTGAATATACGGTTACACCCACTACTACTCTATCCGACGAAGTGGAGAATTCTTACCTCTGTGTAATAGTAGTGAACGAAATTGTAAGTAGGGGGTACAACTGGCTACTTATGCATTCAAAAAAAGGCAGAGTCAGCAGTCCTTCCTTCCACTTCGAGAAGAAAGCGAGCATGTACTCGGTTACTAAATTAATTTCAATTTAGGAGTAGAGTATCAAAGGATGTGTTTGTAATGTCAACTAGCATGCGGATCATGTACAATTTTCTATGTTTCTTCAAACAATATGTTATTGCCAGTTTGTAATGTTCCTTTATATGAATAAATTTGGTTTTGCAAATGGCTTGTTGTGAATGAATAGATTTGTATATGTATCAACAAAAGAAGATATATCCAACACCCGCGAAAGTTAACTCTCATATATTTAAGTGGAGAATGAACAAATATGTATATGTATCAACAAAAGAAGATATAGTCCACAAAGTTGAAAGCTCTGTAAAAAAATCTTAACCTCACCCATCATCTTCAATAACGGTTTAGGGGATGTTAAATCGTCAACGCCAATAACGGGTTAATTGGAGAGATATTGGCCGAACCTCATCCCCTACATGTGAAGTGTTGGTTAACAAATCTATCTCCTTAACCCGTCATTGGTAATTACGGGTTAAGGGATACTAAACCGTTGATGCCAATAACGGGTTAAGTGGAAAGATATTGGCCGAACTAAAACCCATATATGTGAAGTATTGGTTAAGGACTGCCAATATCTATCTCCTTAACCCGTTATTGAGGATGACGTGTTATGTTATCTTTACCCGTTATCCCCAATAACGGGTTAAGTTATACAGTATCTGGGAGCATCTCTTCTTGTGAATACTGCATATATTTTCACAATTTTCCACAACATAGATATATCATCCACAAAATACACAATCTCCAACACAAATAACAAATGTGTTCACATCGGCATGCAGACAATTTTCATTAACACAAAATTCACAAACATAACAAGTTCCCCAAATTGCACACATCTACCAATTCCACATTTTTCGACATAAATAAGCATTCGCTACCCAAATACCTGGTCAAAATCCATAGTAACATATTTTTGTTCACAAATACACAAAATAAACTGACATACAGAGATTACATTCTGATTAAATACATCATTAATTTACTTGTACCAAACAAGTCTACGTCAATTATCCACACATATATATACAATCCAAAAGCAACGAATTTTTCAACGCATTGCTTCTTTCCATTGGGCGCGTTTTTTTTTGTTTCACTCCGGACCTATACCAGAAAATAAAAAAAAAACAAAGTTAACAATCCAGTCGAAATTAATAAATATCTGCACGAATAAATATAAAATTCAGCAATTATTCGGTGATAACTATGAAAGTTTGATATGACATACATATCTAAGTACTTAAAACCCTTAGCACGAACCTTCGCCTTCGTCATCATCACTCTTTACAGCATTTGGAGCTTCTTCATTCCCCACCGATCCACTAAATAAGGAAGAAGAATGAGTTAGTACCGACCAAATTAACATTCATTAAGTCTAATTAACAAATACAAAATCTCTGATATAATACCTTGCTATATTTTTTGGGCAATTCCATGAATCGTGACCGACGATACGAAGGCATGTTCTGCAAAGTCTTGGCCTCTTCGTTTTTTGACCTTCTCTTACAGACTTCAACCGTTTCCCTTTAGGCCTCCCCTTTGTGGTGCACTGTACAGGGTCACCTACATGTGCATGTGCATGTGCAGGTCCACTGCTCTCAGGTTGTGCGCTACCTTCGTGTGGTGTGCTGTTCACTGACTCAATCTTAGCAAAGCCTTCAATTCCCTTCAGCATGTGGTCGAGCATGTACTTGTATCCTCGCTCTGAGGAACAACCAAGATCGACCAAATGTCTTGAGTGCATACTCAGTTCACAATAACGCGAAGCAAAATTGTCGCCCATATTATTGGGAATCGGTATACTGCTTCTCGTCAGTTGATCCCTGGTCCATCGCCTACAAATATATTGCTCGGGTAGTTCGGTGTGATCTGTGAACCGAATAACTGCAAGTAGATGTTTGCAGGGAATGCCTACGAAGTAGTACATGGAACAAGGGCATTTAGCAATTTTAGTGATTTTACATTAAGAAATCACCCTCCCCGGTTCTGAATTTCCACAAACTGTTGCAGAATAAGCTGCACTATCCGGTGTATCCATACTCGCAATTAAACTCACATTAAGTAATAAGCTTTTGACAACTTCTTGTTGAAATTTGTAGAAAATCTTCAAAGTGTATGTCCCTACCATTTGCGACTCCAATGCCCACTCGGTCTTCAATTTTGGCCGCTCCTCGATGTGTTTCTTTAAGTTCATCGTGTCTTTGTTTTACTAAGAGTCGGTCAAAGATGACGGCAAATTCATGTAGTGAGTACTTTTTATGAGTATGGTGCTTCAAGGATGAATGTAGCGATTCGCTACGTTGGGTACTCAACATGCCCCCCCAAAATGAGTCTCTTGCGTACACAGGGGCTCATTTTTCACGGATCTCAAATTTTTTCTTCAACCATTTGTTATTTTCCAGTTTGTACTGGGAGATCAAATTTTTCCACTTCTGTTCGAATTCTGTTTTAAATTCCGCCGTATAAATGATAGTCTTCAAAGCATCCCTGAACTCATCAACGTTATTCGGCATTCGAACTTCATGCGGTAGCTTATCCAAAATATGCCAAATGCAATATCTATGTGACGTGATTGGGAAAACTTTGGAAATTGCAGAAGTTATCCCACGATTATCATCTGTCACGATGTTGATCGGATCACATGGCATTGCAGCACGCCACTTTTCAAAGAACCACTCAAATGAGGATGTCTTCTCATTGGGGATGAACCCACAACCTAGGAATATTGATTGACAATGATGGTTGAATCCAACAAATGGTACAAATAACATCCCGTATCGGTTTGTGTTGTAGGTAGCGTCAAAGCAGAGAACATCCCCAAATACTTTGTAATTCTTTCTAGCGATACCGTCCACCCAGATACAATGTGACAATCGCCCTTCGGGATCACATTGGTAATCAAAATAGAATAAGGGATCGGTCTCCTTTTTGGATTCAAAAAACTCAAGTAGCATTTGTCCGTCGTGTCCTTTTAAACCCTCCATCTCGTCTCTCCTGAGATTTCTTACATCGGTTTCGGTGAATCCAATTTTCTCATTACCTCCACTTGCACCTTCAAAGAATAGCATTTGTTTGCATACAGGGACATTAGCTTCGGTAAGTTGACCAATTACATTTTTATCTGTCTTAGTCAATTCACGGTTTCGAGGTAGCAAGTGACGTCTACTGGGTGAAGTAAATTCGTGATTGTGTGCTTCATTTAACGAATAAAGAATCCACGAATTACTTTGTGAATTACTATGTGGGTTTAGTTTGACACGGACGAAAGCTTTGCAACGCGTTCTAGAAGTTGTACCTCGTCTAGTTTCATTATGGCTATTCGGTGACTCCCCGGCTTTATTACAAACGTATGATTTATCCACTACATCGTTTTCCTTATATTTATTTCCACCCTTACGCATAGAGAATCCCGCACATTTGCAATATGATGAATAAAATTTTTCCGCATCCTCAAGAGTGAGAAATGTCATACCAATCTTTGGTTTTAGGTGCTCGTCAACATGAGGAAGATACTCGTCAATTTGTTGTGCACGAACAAATTTATCTCCGGCAACAGAACTTCCTTCGAAACTATCCATACCTAAGAAACCGTGAAAAGGAGAATAGTTAGGGGTACTAAACCGTTGTATTTGGTGTTTTTATAAGTGCGCAAGCCACCACAACTTGTAAAAGCCAGTTTCTACTAACGGTTCTAGAAATACGGCCGTGTATCACTCAATTTGAGTTTTTTTCAACCTAAAGCGATACGCGGCTGTATCTCTCGAACCGTGAGTCGAAACTCGCTTCTACAAGTTGGTTTGGCTTCTCATAGGGGACACCAACCAACTCGCAAAGTTTCGTATTTTTTGGAGGTGGTTTGAAGTGTTTTAAACTCTAACCGCACTTACAAAATTCTAAGTCAAAAAATTCACATGCAGGGAAGTTGAGAAAAACGCACAAACGGCACCCGAAAATTATAAAACTTTCCGACTAGGTCGGATTCACGTAGGGCAAGCCACCCAAACTTGTAGAAGTGAGTTTCGACTCACGGTTTGCGAGACACGGCCGTGTACCGGCTTTAGTTGTTTTTTTCCAACCAAAACCGATACGCGGCCGTATCTCTCGGACCGTGAGTCGAAATTAACTTCTACAACTTCGGGTCACTTCTCATAGGGAACACCAACCAACTCGCAAAGTTTCGTATTTTTTGGAGGTCGTTTGAAGTGTTTTCTAATCGGCCGGTTTTTTAAAAAATTCTAAGTCAAAAACTTCTAATTTGAGCAATTGAAGCAAAACCGCACAAACGGCATCCGAAAATTTTCAAACATTCCGAGTTGGTCGGATTCACGTAGGGCAAGCCACCCGAACTTGTAGAAGTGAGTTTCGACTCCCGGTTTGCGAGATACGACCGTATACCGCTTTATAATGATTTTTTCCAACCGAAAGCGATACGCGGCCGTATCTCTCGAACCGTGAGTCGAAATTCACTTCTACAAGTTGGTTTGGCTTCTCCTAGGGGACACCAACCAACTCGTAAAGTTTCGTATTTTTTGGAGGTCGTTTGAAGGGTTTTCTAATCTACCCGCACTTAGAAAATTCTAAGTCTAAAACTTGTAATGCGAGAAAGTTGAGAAAACCGCACAAACGACATCCGAAAATTTTAAAACTTTCCAACTTGGTCGGATTCACGTAGGGCAAGCCACCCGAACTTGTAGAAGCGAGTTTCGACTCACAGTTTGCGAGATACGGCCGTCTACCGCTTTACTTGGTTTTTTTCCAACCGTATGCGATACGCGGCCGTATCTCTCGAACCGTGAGTCGAAACTCACTTCTACAAGTTGTTTTGGCTTCTCGTAGGTGACACCAACCAACTCGCACGGTTTCGTATTTTTTGGAGGTCGTTTGAAGGGTTTTCTAATCTAATCTAACCGCACTTACAAAATTCTAAGTCAAAAAACTATCATGCGAAGAAGTTGAGCAAAACTGCACAAATGGCATCCGAAAATTATAAAAGTTTCCGACTTGGTCGAATTTACGTAGGGCAAGCCACCCGAACTTGTAGAAGCGAGTTTCGAGTCACGGTTTGCGATATACGGCCGTGTACCGCTATACTTGGTTTTTTTCAACCGAAAGCGATACGCGGCCGTATCTCTCGAACCATGAGTCGAAACTCGCTTCTACAAGTTGGTGTGGCTTGTACTACGTGAGACGAACCTACTCGGAAAGTTTCGTATTTTTTTACGGTCGTTTGCAGGGTTTTCAACCATAACCGCACTGAAAAGTTTCTAACTAATTTCGTATATACAATTCTAATTCTACAAGTTACTAATGCAAGCAACATAATTCGGTAATTGAATATACTTGAGGTCAACCCGATTCTACATCTAAAATCTACTAACGCATATAAATTTTTTCCCAATTTCTAAATAAATTACTACACACAAATTCAATAAAATAATACAAATGTAGATTATTGGGGTAAAGAAATAGTGTATACCTTACAAGATAGGTCCAAATCAAGCCAAGCAATCGATTTGGAAGAGAACTAGGGTTTCGATTTCGTATCGAAGAGGGGAAGAGAAGCTAGGGTTTCGATCGTCGGAGTTCGACTTCCACAAAGAGTAGGATTTCGATCTTCGGAGTTGGGAGAGAAGAGGGAGAGCGGACGGAGATGTCGGAGCTAGGGTTTTTCTTCCCGTTGGGTTTGGGTTCGTCGAAGAAAGAAGAAGAGCGCGGAAGAAGACGAACTGTATGTCAATAAAATTGAATATCGATAGCCTTAACCCGTTTTTGGGAATAACGGGTTAAGGCTAATTTTTTTAATACAATTTTGCCTTAACCCGTTCTTTCCAACGACGGGTTAAGGCAAGATTTGATCAAAAAAAATCTGGATCGTTGGATCTTTGATCCAACGGTCCAGATCGAAGTTCGCACGGGTCTGTGCGAACAGACCCGTTCCGGCCCGTTTACAACGGAAGAAGATATTATATATATATATATATATATATATATATATATATATATATATATATATATATATATATATATATATATATTCATGCAAGAGTTATATACAATGAGTAAGATTACAAGATGTAAAGCTCCGAAATAGAAGGCAGCAACAATAAAAAGGAACTGTTGCTGCTGATTTTGGTGTGGTAGCAAACAGATGTATTTGTGGATTCTTTTGAAAACAAATAAGGCAAACTTGTTGACTTTTGGCCGATCGGTACACCGAAGGGATAGAGGTATTTATAGTTGCCTTAAGAGACAGTTTAGAGATAATCATTTATCCTTATGTCTTTGTGTTTTTGGATAAGATGTAGAGTTTAAACTCGTTTCTGTTGGGATTAGGGCGTCAACAAACGTCCTCTGGTCACAGCGGAACTAATTAGAGCAATGAGGAAGTCGAAGTAGACGAGGCAAATAAATTGAGCAAGCAAGTAGATCCACCAAACTAACACAAATACAACAATGATGACTTATCCCGGTTAGCTTTTGCTTAATCTGGGGAAAAATATAGGGAGATCTGATATTCAACTAGAAGAGATAACAAGGAGTTACTGATTCACTTGACACAAGGAATTAAACTCACCCACCAAGAACTATCTCTCTCTCGAGCCTCTCTTTGTAATGGAGAAAAGATTCTTTGAAGTACTCCTTCTCATATTGGAGAAGTTTACAATATATATAGAAGAATATAGAGAAAACCTAGGTCTAATCTTGATCCTCAGTCGTCCGATAAAACCTGAAAAGAAGTAACTGAATAGGAGCCGCACGATCTAACTTAGAGTTGAAGATTGGACTGAACCGACCTAACAAATCGAAGCCCAAAAACGAATCAGCGCCGCGGGCGGTCGACCGTCCAACAAGACCGATCGACCGTACCACTCTCTGACTTTCCAGTACAATGAGCGGTCGGGAGTGCGGTCGGGGGTGCGGTCGACTGTCACCATGACCGGTCAACCGCAACTAGCCTGCACCTGTTGCTGCTGCTGTTCTCCTTCTACTCGCTTCGACGCTTCGACCTCCGTGCTTCATATTACCTTCTTTTAATCTGAACAACGAGTATACAAGATACAATTCTAACAAACTCCACCTTGGATTGCATACGAGTGCTATCACATGATGTGTTACTCATCTCCAAACTCTAACAATTTCCACTTGCAAAGAAAACTTAGAACAATAGCTTCTTCTTCTAGTTAAAATGATCTCTACCCAATCTCACCGAATCCAGAGCAGCCCCTCAAAGACCCACCTCCGTAGATGTATTCATGAAGTTGCCAAACTCCGCATGAACTCCACTTACCCTTAGGCTTTCTCTACTTCTCGATGATATTCGAACGTCGTGGTCTCGTTTCGATGAATCTAGTTGCGGCAAACTAGCTGAGCTTGCGGGAATACCGGGAAAAGGAGCAACACTTACGCAAGTATTTCGAATTCCCCAAAGCTTGTAAAGATTGTTTTGGCTTGGTCCAACCATTCTCATACCTCTAATCACCTTACGACGACCCTGAAAAACAGACTGAACTCCACCTCGAGCTGTGTACCTGCAGCCCCATGCATCAAGAGTTTCCAAGAAAATCAGATTCTGTTTCAACAAAGGAATATGCAAAACATCCCTTAAAGTGAACATGTGTAGACCTAGCATCTTCAACTCAACTGTCCCCTCACCCACTACTTCACAAATCTCTCCAGTTCTCGTTGTCACACAATGCCCCGTAGTAGACTTATAAGTAGAAAACAACTCCCTCTTGGAGCAAATATGAGAAGAACTCCCTGAGTCAAGAAACCAACTAGAATCAACTTCTAAAGAATTTGAAACAAGAAGACACGAACCACCTGAATCAAAGGCACCAAAGGCACTAACTACATTAGCAGCTGAACTCCTGTTCTTGGCACTCTCTTGATTCTGTAATTTCCAACAATCTTTCTTGATATACCCTGGCCTCTTGCAATATCGGCAACGGATCGAATCCTTTTGCAAAACACTTTGTCTTCCCCCCGAAGGACCATCCACTGCTAGACAACTTGTAGGAATAGACGATGCAGATTTATGGGTCTCCTCCCTAAGTTAATTTTTCTTCAATGCTTTGATTACACCATCTACCGAAATACTCTCATTGGCAGATCTACCGTGTAGCATGGTCGTGATCAAAGGCTCGTACGAATCCGGCAATGAATATATCAGGTTGAAAGCTTTATCTTTCTCACACACATCTGTGTTGATCGCCTTAAGTTCAGATAATACCTTATTGAACTCCGTAATGTAGTCTTGGAGATCAGTACCTTCCTTCATAGATAAACGGAATAACTTCCTCTTCCTATGCATCCGATCTAATAACGACGAACCAGAGTAGTCAGTTATGAGTCTTTCCCACAGACTCGTCGGGCCAGTTTCTTCAAGAAATCTGCACTTGACATCGTCCGCCAAGGATAGTCGGATTATGGCTCTCTGACTTGACCTCGTCCAACAAGACTGGTCGACCGTACCACTCTCTGACTTCCCAATACAACGAGCGGTCGGGGGTGCGGTCGACTGTCACCATGACCGGTCGACCGCAACTAGCCTGCACCTGCTGCTGCTGCTGTTTTCTTTCTACTCGCTTCGACGCTTCGACCTCCGTACTTCATATTACCTTCTTTTAATATGAACAATGAGTATACAAGACACAATCCTAACAGTTTCATGATAAGAGAGGCGGTTCAAACTGCCTCTTAGAGATAATCACGAATTTGAATTACTCTTTAAATATTTGGGCTGGTTTGTAACGGGTTGCTACCCATACCCAATAGGACAGATCCGTTTTCGGCTTTGAAGAAAGACTCAGTTCTTATTTCAGACCCGTTTGTGCCAGAAATTACATCTGAGAGCTTTAAGATTCGCACTTGGTTTGAATGGTCTCGATTTAATCATATTTTTAGCCATATCAGGAACATACAAAATCCTAGTGAAGCAAATAAGTCTTTTGCCGTAGGAAAAATTTAGCAACCAGTATAAAAGAATAAGGAGGAGAAAAACTTAATTACAAGAGCAAACAGGCAATAACTAACAATCAGATACCGCAAGACACCCAAATCAGCTGTATTCGTGTTATGCAACTAATCCTTGATGTTATGCAACTGTGATGCTATTCTCCTCTTCAAAACTTCTTCAAAACTTCAACAATCGACAATTCATTCTTTTACAAGTGCAATGATTTGCTATTTGCAAAGATTGTTTCTGAGTTTTCTATTCGTACAGTCATTACTTTTTTGTGAAAGTTTTAGCACTGTTGTGAAAGAATGTATATACAGAGCCTTTTGTACTTTGTTCAAGTGTCAAGTCTTTTTACAAAACTTAATAATTCAACTTTTCAAATATCTCAAATAAGAATATATCCTTCTCTATTTTTTGATGGCTGGAGTCTTTTGGCTCTATCCGATATATTAAAAAAAAATATATATATCCTTCTATCCTTTAAAAATATTTTTGTCAAGCAAATAATACTAAACAACATAATAATTCAAACTATTAAACAGACAAAATTATAGGAAACAACCATGATGAACAAGAGGTTGGGATTATCAACAGGATGTCGGAAGTTTGAATTTTACTTGCACCAAAAAATCTTAATTTTATATATGGGGAAAAGGGGTATGAGCAACTTGCTCATTTAGCAAAGAGTAATGCTAGAGCCACTACCAATTTCACTACATTTCTCTTCACTACCTTAGGTGGTACACTCCAATAGGTAGGGGATGATAGAGTAGGTGGGAGAACTCTCCAATAGGAGTATGCCACCTAAGGTAGTGAAGGAAATGGTAGTGAAATTGGTAGTGGCTAAAGCATTACTCTTTAGTAAATAAGCAATTGATGATGTGTCATACATGTGATTGGAAAATCCTTAAAGAGTTAGTTGTCCAATGTATCACATGCATGCCACATAATCAATTGCTCATTTACTAAATGAGCAAGTTGCTCATATCCCTTTTACCCTTTATATATATATATATACTAGTTGAAATTTAACGTGCACTTACCAAGTGCATGTGGCTTGATGCACATAAATATTGAAATTTTTATCTAAACACACTTGCATTTAACACACAAATATTCTTCAAAATACAAATTCGATAAATTTGAACATTAAATTTAAATTTTAATGATCACTAACCTCTAAGAGTTGTGTCCATCACTTTAATACACAACCATCATTAAAGGCCAACATCTATGAAACACTTGATTAAAAGATGTAGAAAAAGATGATAATGTGAACTAATTCCTCTCGAAGGATGATGATGTTCTAGTAATTCATTTCAACATATTTGCTTTTCAGTGTTCAAACATATTCCTCATGAAGGATGATGATGTTGGCCGTTGTTGAAGAAAACAATTTGGGGGAAAATGATTCTTATTATTCTTGTTTTATTCTTTACAGTATACATCTATATATAAGGATACAATCTTGGAGGAGAAGAAAGGAGATTGAGAGAAGATTGAGATGTGAGAGATTTGGGGAATCTGTTTCCTATAGATTAGGAAAGAGAATATACATATTACTCCTTACTACATTTCAACACTCTCCCTTAAGTTGGTGCATAGATATTGAATATGCCCAACTTGTCAACAAATTTCAAGAAGAGCCGAATCGAAACTGCCTTGGTCAGGATATCTGCGAGCTGATCTTCTGACTTTACTTTAGATATCTCAATGACTTTCTCATCCAATTTCTCCTTGATGAAGAATCTATCCACCTCTACATGTTTCATTCTATCATGTTGAATTAGATTGACGGCAATATCACATGCTGCTTGACTATTGCAATACACCTTCATAGGTTCATTCGGACCACAGCCTAAGTCCTACAACAAGAGTTTTAGCCATAAAGCTTCCGCTAAACATAGAGCTACTCCGCGATACTCAGCCTCTGCACTAGAGCGTGCAACAACATTCTGCTTCTTGCTTCTCTATGTAACTATATTTCCTCCAACAAAGGTGAAGTATCCTGAAGTGGAGCGCCTATCAATTATAAATCCTGCCCAATCAGCATCAGTATATGTCTCAACCTTCAAGTGACCATGTTTCGCAAATAGGACCCCTTTTCCTGGAGCAAACTTAATATATCTCAGAATTCTCATCACTATATCCATGTGATGTTCCTGAGGTGCATGCAAAAGCTGACTTACCACACTTAAAGCATATGATAAATATGGCCGTGTATGCACAAGATACATCAGTCATCCAACCAATCTCTGATATCTTTTTTTATCACAAGGCACATGATCATGTTCGTTGCAAAGTTTCAGTCCTTCTTCTAATGGTGTACCAATCGGCTGACAAGCAGACATTCCAGTTTTCTTCAATAAATCGAGAGCATACTTTCTTTGAGACAGAAATATACCATTTCTCGAGCGAGAAACATCAATACCAAGAAAATATCTCAAAGGGCCAAGATCCTTCATTTCGAACTCTTGTGACAAGTAGTTCTTCAATGCCATTCTCTCCTCAGGATCATTCCCAGTTACTATCATATCATCCACATATATAATAAGAGCAGTAATCTTACCTTCTTTCCTTTTCAGGAATAAGGTATGATTTGAATTACTTTGACAAAATCCGAATGTCCTTATTGATTTTGTAAACCTCCCAAACCAAACTCTTAGCGACTGTTTGAGACCATATAGCGTCTTCCTCAATCGACACACTTTATTACTGTGTTGGACTGGTCTGTTTGACCTTGGTGGAAGATCCATATAAACCTCCTATGTCAATTCTCCAAGCAGAAATGCATTCTTCACATCACATTGCTCCAACTGCCAATCAAGATTTACAGCAAGTGATAGTAGGACTCGAACAATATTAAATTTTACCACAGGTGCGAATGTATCTTCATAATCAATTCCGTACGTTTGAGTGTATCCTTTGGCAACCAGCCTTGCTTTGTATCGCTATATTGAACCATCGGACTTATACTTCACCGTATAAGTCCATCTGCATGTTATTGGCTTTTTTCCTGCTGGTAGCTCGAATATCTCCTAAGTCTCATTCTTTTTCAAGGACTTCATCTCCTCATCCATAGCTGCTTTCCACCTTGGATCAGTAAGGGCTTCCTGCACACTATTAGGAATAGATACAGTAGATAATTAATTTACAAATGACTTATTTGATTCCGACAAGCGGTGAGTGGATACATAATTACTCATGGGATATTTGACGTTACTAGTGGGATCATGTTCATAAGTGGGTTTTGGAATACCTCTATTAGTACGGTGCGGGAGTTCTCTTCTAGGAGCTTCGGACAACGATGACGATTGGTTTTGGAGTTCTGACGGTTCACTCTCAATGAGATTTGGTACTGGTTGCAATTCTTCAACCGGGTCTTCGTCAAGAGGGGCTTCTTCCCTTGGTTGTACTTCTTCGTGAGGGTCTTTCTTCCTTGCTAGGTCTTCATTCAAGTGTTCGCCATTATTTGTATCCAGTTGTTCATTCTGGCTGGTAATTACTTCATTATACCCAAGAGTCTGAACTTCACTAACCCTTTCATCATACCCAAGAGTCTGAACTTCACTTCGGTACTCCCCCTGAAGTTCAATCGTAGAAAAATATATCTCATCTTCATGAAACACAACATCCATAGTCACAAACATCCTTTGAGTTGGTGGGTGATAGCACCGATATTCTTTCTTATCCTGTGCATATCCCACGAAAACACAGCGGACAGCTTGGGGAGTTAACTTATTGCATTCATGTTGATGAAGATGAACAAAAGTAACACACCCAAACACACGAGGTGGCAAGTTGATGACTTTTGGTGCATTCACAACATCAGTTAATGCTTGAAATGGTGTGAGAAAGTTTAGGATACTAGAGGGAACTCGGTTAATTAGGTATGCAGCAGAAGCAAGGGCTTCCCCCCAATAGATGAGTGGCATATTTTCATGGATGAGAGAATCACGGACTACATCGAGTAAGTGTCTATTTTTTCTTTCTGCAACGCCATTCTGTTGAGGTGTATATAGGCATGTAGTCTGGTGAACAATTTCGTGTTCCTCCAAATATTGTCGCAGATTTGAACTCAAGTACTCTCTGCCATTATCACTCCTAAGAACTTGAATCTGTGATTTATACTGAATCATAACATGCTTGTGAAATTTCTGAAACAAGCCACTAACTTTACTTTTTGACTTCATCAAACAAATCTAGGTTATACAGGTACAGTCATCAATAAATATCACAAACCATTTGGCTCTTCCAAATGTAGTGGTTTTGGATGGATCCCAAACATCAGAATGAATAATCATAAATGGAAGGAAGCTTCTACTTGGACTTGGAGGAAAAGAGTCACGGTGACCTTTTGCGAGTTTACACACATCATACCGAAAGGCAGAAATATCTAACTTCAAAAATAACTTGGAAATAATTTCTTCAAATAACTAAAAGAAGCATGCCCTAGACATCGATGCCATAGCCAAATATCTGATTTCTTCTTCTCATCTTCAGATCCTTCTACACTTAGAGCTTGAGTCAACTTGCTCGAACATTCAGATTCTAAATCCAGATAATAGAGTTTTCCGTGTCTAACCCCATAACCAATCGTCTTGCGAGTTTGAATATCCTTAAACACAAATGTGAAGGCCAAAAGACTATAATATAATGTAAGGCAGTAGTTATTTGAGCAATAGATAATAGGTTAAAATTCAAGGATGACACAACTAGAGTAGTATCTAAGGTTAGGTTGTTTGTGAGATGTATGGTACCCTCGCCAGTAATAGTGGCAGGATCACCATTGGCGGTGGACACAGTTGATTTGGTGGATGGTTGAAAATTTTGAACTTGTCTAGAATCAAAAGTCATATGGTCGGTAGCACCCGATCAATTATCCATGCATTATTCATAATAGAGGCAGAAATATTAAATACCTTACCATCATTACCTGCAGCTGTAACTAATGTAGAGGCGAGTCCAATACTCTTCTCAACTCCATCAGTTTGTCCCATGGTAGCGGCACAAGAAAACAACGGATCTGATCTTCAGCAACCAATAGCAAACGACACAACTTGACCAAGAACAGCTCCAAGTCTTCGACAAACAGCAAAACAACAATAATCTGACACCGGATCAATCCCTCCCCTTCTTCACAAAACAACAAACACAAATTCCACTCTTCTCTCGAACACCAAACAACAATAGGAGAGAGAGACAGCATCAATAATGGCCAGCAGCTACAGTACCCACAGCAAAAGAGAGAGCAGGGGACTCGGAGGTGACGTCACCGATGATTGACCAGCGGCGCGACAGGGGTGGTCGACGGCGGTGCTGTCGATGGAACAAGGGAGCAAGGAAGGTCGGGTTGGGGTTCGGAGGCTGCGTTGATCAGAAAGAGTACCAGACAGAGGGTGGGTTCGGCGGCCTGGGCGAGGGCGGTGCTCGGGGTGGCATCGCCGGATGTCGACACGACGGGAAGGGAGGAGGACGTGGGTGGCTGGAGCTGATGGTGCGGTGGTGGTCGGCAGAGTGCGAGGGCAGTAGGGAGTGGAGATGAAAGGAGAAGCAGTGGTGATAGGTTTGTTGGGGTTTTTGGCGACGGGATCTGACGGGATCGAAGTCGATGATCGGTGACGGTATCAACAACGGGATCAGATCAAGATTGAGGTGACTAGCCTCCTCTTCTTCATCTTAACTTGACCTAGATCTGATTAGGCTCTGATACCATGAAGAAAACAATTTGGGGAACAATGATTCTTATTTTTCTTGTTTTATTCTTTACAGTATACATCTATATATAAGGATTACAATCTTGGAGGAGAAGAAAGGAGATTGATAGAAGATTGAGGGGTGAGAGATTTGAGGAATCTGTTTCCTATAGATTAGGAAACAGAATATACATATTACTCCTTACTACATTTCAACAGTTGTAAGCTGCTCTTTACTTCTCAACTGCAAAATAAAACGAGTCCTCAATCGGTATAAAGTTTGCAATTTATACATAATCGCTAATATGAAATCTTAGACTGGACCATTATATGCAAAGTAGCTAAGATTCTTTAGATAATACTGAAACTAATTTATCCAACTCATTGCATTATTAAGCATAAGCCTTATTTTTGTAATCTCTACAGATGGTTTTTTCAGTTAAAAATGTTGCATAGACTGACAATACTAATTCATACTGTAACACCTTAGATTTGATTTATGAGATTTTTATGATTTTACGTGTTTTGCACGTATGATTTTATTTGTATAATTTTTTCGTATAAAATATTTTTATAGTATTTGTTTTCCCTTATTTTTTCCAAAAATTATTTTCTTTTAAAGCCTAATTAAAATCTAAAGCCCAAATTGTCTTTTAAGCCCACTTGATTAATTAATTATTTTAATTATTTAAATCCATGGTTAAATTGGCCCATTAAGTGAGCCCATTTAACTTATTTCTCTTTTAAACAATTTAACTTGTATTGTAGACTCTTTTCATGAACAAATAAATTTTTATGCACATGTACACTTGTAAGGAGGGGGTACTAGTTGGCACATGCAAGCACTAGGGTGTGCATTGCACACCTTTACACTAGGCCGGATTGTGATGGAGGGATGTGGGACAGATGGAAGTGGTGGAGAGGTGGTTGTGCATCATAGGTAGTTTTTATAACTCCCTAGTTCATCTCGACCATTGATCTTTAACCATTTGATCACATCCTAGGCCTACATTCACCCCAAAAAGTGTATAAATACCCCTTCCTATACTCTTCATTCTCACACTTAGAATTTTTGAAAGTAAAGAATAGAAAGAAAAGAAAGAGAAGTAATTTGAGTGAGACAAAAGATTGAGGAGTTGTGAGATTTTGTGCTATTTTGTTCTTCATCCAAGGAGGAGGCCGAACTACACTAGGGGGCAAGGCTCGGGTTGCGGCATCGTTAGGAGGAGAAGCTTTTTGGTGGCTTGATTTAGGAGGAGACGGCTTCGCTCAATCGTTGTAAGAGATCATTAGGAGTTTGTTTGTTTTTCTCTCCATCAAAGGTGGGTGATTCTCTTACACTTCTAACTAGGTTCATGCTAGAGTATGGTTAATTCATTTGAAAAGAGACATAACTATTCTAGCCATATGTTTAAGACAAATTAGAATGCTTGATTGTGTGTGAAAAGAATGATAATTGGTTGCAAATTTTGATAGTTAGTTTAATTTTGACATTTCTACCATGCTTTAATTGATGATTTTTGCTATACCAAGGAGACATGATTATATGCTTAATTGGATTGAAATGTTAATCATGCTTAGTGGTGAATTTGCTATTTCAATGGTTAAAAAATGAGAAAAAAGGAATTTTTGTTACTGAAATAATTAAGTAATATTAATAGTCGTAATAAAAAGGAAATACGAGAAGTTTGAATGCCAATTTACAAAAGAAACGACGTTGGTTGTACATATTTGAAATTGTAGACAAATTTGTAGTCAAATAGAAAAAATGATATTTTTATGTCAAAAATCAAGATTTAATTTACTGATATGTTAGAAATGTATAAAAGTTATGTTCTGGAATTTTTGAAAGAAAATGGAGAAGAAACGAAATTAAAATTAGTTACTTTTCATAAAAAGTTCAATGAACCGAAACTAAGATCAAACCCCCTAAAAAACCCAATTCATATCGGTTGTCCACTTAGCCTAATTGGTTAGTGGGTGTGTTGGGCGCGCTTACTGTAGCGTGGGTTCTGGCCTTGGTCTCAGGTTCGAAACCGAACAAGATCCGAACCATCCTTGTGACGTGGTTGCGCTCTGTCCCTTTAGTTAGTGCGTGCGCTGGCTTTGTCTGTGGTTGTGGTTGCTGGTTCGATTCCCGAACTCAGCAATTTGAAAACTTTTGTTTGTTTTTAGTTTTTTGGTGATTTTGTGACTTTAAAAATTCGGGAAAAATCCTATAATTGTTATAAAAATATGTAGACTTCATAAAAAATAATTGTAGACTATTTCGACTTGATTTAGATAGCGTGAGGAAAAATTGAGTAGAACCTGAGACCACTTTTATCAGTAAAGAACAGTTTTATGTTTCTGTACAATCTAGTCGCAGACCCTTCTAACTGCTAACAACTTCACCTCCTGTGATAATTAATTAGGATCAATCATTAGAAAACAAAAAAGAAAGAAATACTTGGGAGGTAGAACATATTAGTACTCTATTAATTAACTTTTCTATGTTGCTGATCCGAAAAGCGATCCATTCATAGCAATTTTATGTATTTGGGATTGTTAATGTTTGCATCTTTTTCAGATTGTAGGCACCCCCAACTACATGTGCCCAGAGATTCTAGCAGACATACCTTACGGCTACAAATCAGATATTTGGTCATTAGGTAAGATTCAATCTAATAAGCACTATCATCATTAAGAATAATTAATTCCAGTGACCAAGAAAAAGTTCAAATAATTTTTTCCATTAGGTTGATGCATGTTTGAGGTTTTAGCACACAGACCTGCATTCCGAGCTCCGGTAAGTTGAATTTGAGATTACAAACTGCAACAATCATTTCGCATTTATATGACTTAAAAATATATTATCACATTTCCACCTAATTGTGATAATATTCAATTAGGATAAGGCACAATTGATCAACCAAGTAAATAGATCATCAATAGCCCCACTTCTAATAGTTTAGATACCAATCTAATAGTTTAGGCGATGAGTATAAAATTCAATCAACTCCATAATCTAGTAGTCACAATTTAAATGAGGGGAGAACACATAATGTAGTGCTAAATGCAAGTGTGCATAAAGGCCATGAATTACCTTGTCATGGCCTTTATACATTCATTAAAACTTTAAGTCAACTAAATATTTTTAAAATGTTTTATCTTTTGGAGACGATCCATTGCAATGTGGAATGAATTGTACAAAAGCAGAACTTCTAAAAACCAATATGGTTTCATTTTGGATAGAATTGTACAAATTCACTGCCAATAAATGTAGACAAATGACTGTTATACCATGTATTCACAAATCTCTGTTACATAAAATATACCATGTATTCTGAAGAATACTTCACAAATTCATCCATCCGTGTACATGCTCAATAACTAAACTTCAGTGCTCCAAATAACCATAAAATACATCACAACTTAACAACGCATTGGTGTATATAATGTAATCAATATATCCAAATTACACAAAAAAACAAGCTTTAGATGGAACTATTTTAACTCCACTGTAAGTCAAAATATGCACTGATGATCTTCCATTAAATCTTCAGCAACTTCTTGCAATATAAACTTTGCACTATTTGGGTCATGTGAACATATTAAGGTGTAGAAGGATTTAACAAACAATAGATAAATGAAAAATGAAGGGACACTTACAGCTTGTTGTACTTGCTCCACAAATGAAAAAATATTTTCCACTCCCATGATAAGCCTTGCATTTGATCAAAAGATAGAAAGGTTCAAAAACTCCATTTGCAGAAGTAACAATTAAATCACGCAATGCCTAATTTTACTCCATAAAAATAACCACCAAATACAAGACAACATATTTTCCTTAGTGAGACTTCCAAAGAAAAGCAAAGTTTCATTCAATATTTTAAATTCTCTCTAGTGTTTTGTCTTATTAGTTATTTATTTGTGTGGAAGGAAGGTAGGCAAAGTACCAGAAAAAAGGATAACATAAAACTAAAATTGCAACCAAAATGTTAAAGGTTCCAACACATGATTCAATACTATCAATAGATCAGTACTTTTGAGGTTAACCCTAGATCTTTCTCAAGTCCTAAAGAATAATTTATAATATAGTAGTATGGTTAATAATACCTTGTTGAACTTGAGCAAGCTAGGGTTCATAGACTAAATCATACACAAACTCAGGATGAAGAAATTTGATAATTAGCACCTAACAATCTAGTAGCAACATAAATTTAAGTTCATCCAGAAGTTAAGAAGGAAATAAGAAATATTCTCCACCTTGATGATATGTCGCTAAAAGAAATACATGGCGAGGCACCTGTCGTTCTCAAGATTTTTTTTCTAGAAGAAAGACATTGTTATTGTTCTTGTTGTACCAATTGCATGCTAATTTACAGTGGAATTTTAGTAATAAGTAATTCACAAAAGCACTCCTGATGCCTTTAGCCAGAAAGTAAGAAGCAAAAACCTAAAATTGCAAGTCTAATAAAGAATATGATAAAGAATATGCATTTTTTTCCTGATGATTTCTTTACGCAAGCAAACACTAAACTTCATATATCCTTATGCCAAAGAAGTATCTTCCTCACCAAGTTCTCAAATTTTTAAAAATTAACATTCTTGTTAGATCAGGATTCTCATGTGAAAAGAACTTGAGCTACTGACAAGAACAGAAGTAGCTATCTAATAGCCACTTGCATAAAACAATAGTAGTATAGCATTGATTTCTAGCTCACATAGAATCAGTGAAAAGTTCAAACAAAATTTAGGCTAAAATTGTTAGTTAATTTCTAATTCAGCGAAACCTTTGAAATGGGATCTCTAGACATTTGGCATAAAAACATTTTGAACCAACTTACAATTCTAGATCTCGTTTACCGCAAGAGCTCCTGATAAAGTCTGACATTATTCAAAAAGAAGATTAGTTAGATAGTCACCTTGAAAAACACTATCCAAAATAAAGATGGTATTCAAACTACTCAATACAGGTTGATATTATAATTCACTGCATGGACACTTCGCATGATAAATTCCATCCATCTTTCAGTCATAACCCCCATGTTCTCATGAGCTTATGCAAAAAGGTCTGATGACCTCCAAGTTCCCATCTTGGTTGTTAAGCTCATAGAAACATATATGGAAAAAAATTGATACATCATCCTAGACAAAAACAAAACAAAACAGAGAGACATTTGAGAAAAGCACAGAGAAAACAAAATTGTTAACATTAAGTATTTCTCAAATCAAGCACAGAATGGAGAAGACAAAGTTGTAAACAACATCAAGCATTTTTCAAATGAAGCATACTCTAATGTTCTTTATGCGTACTGAAACCACCATAAAAAGTTGAAGTAGAAAACCAATCACTTGTACAATGTCTGTCAGTTACTCTTTGATTAGATCCACATCATCAAGATATTCTAAAACCCCCTCCTAAGAGCATCCACTATGTTTGCAAAAAACCCAAAATTTGCACAAATAAGAAGAAAAGTCTAGAAAACTTTTTAGATACAAAAAAAAGTTTGAGCAAATAAGAAGATAAGTTAGGTAATGAAGAAAAAAAATCTGGTTATGATCAATTTAGCTTTTTTTTTTTTTTTTTTTTTTTTTTTTTTTCCCTCTAGGCTTTATTTATTTATCTTAATTCGAAGAAGTTGCCCTTTTTTTCTTAACATTTTTAGGAATAAGGACGTAACCCACACACCCACTCACTCTTACCCCATATATATATATTGAGGATTGTATGGTGCAAGTGAGTTCCAAACTCCTAGCCTCTTAATCCATAGAAGTTTCTCTTTAATAGCTTCTGCAAAATGTTGGTTAATGGCAGGACATACAATGGTATTGAAAACTTACTGTATCCTAAAACAACAAATTTCAAAAGCTAAAACACTTACATTCTTTTTCCAATATATCAATAAAATTTTATCTATAAATGGCAGAAATATTGTACTTTATGCTAAATTGTTAACATAGTGAAGTTGTTGCATTGTTTTGTTAAAGAATCTTCCATTTTTTTATTTATAAAAAGAATAATATAATGCCTTAAAGTTTGATCCCGTCATTGCTCCATTTTAAAGCTAAGCCTGTCATTGCTAACTTTTAAACTTCTTCTGAATTTAGTTCAAACTTCATCTAATTTAGCTCAAGTTTGATCTCTTCAGCGCGTGCAATGTATCTGTTATTCACCATCTTTAATAATTGAGCTTGCTACCTTTAAAACTTCTTCTGAATTTAGTTCAAACTTCATCTAATTTAGCTCAAGTTTGATATCTTCAGCGCACGATGCATTGTATATGTTCTTCGCCATCTTTAATAATTGAGCTACGAGTATATCAAATTGGGAAGTGCCTAGGTTAGTCATGCAATAACAGTTTTTAAGTTTGCTTGCTGCTATTGGGAACAATAGATTACAAGGGATGCACATATATCTCATTAAAGTCATAACTTTCTCGCTAGGGTTCCCATTGACATCAAACAAAATTCAGGAGAAAGATTATTGGGCACACTAAGATTTATATAAACTAAACACCTTAGCTTCGAATAAAATCGAGAGGTTCTGTTGCATATGAAGTTTTAAACTATCAAAAACCAATAAAAAAACACAAATTCTACCGAAATCAAACACAAGAAGATTATACAATTAATATACCAAGAATTGTAAAGGAACATTCACAACTTCTAGCAGCTGTAATATTGTAGGTTAGGATTCAGGACACGGTAGTGGATACAGAACATGTTAAACCTCTAAATTGAAAATAGAATCTTCTTCTAAACCTCTCAAAGTTGTATAGTTCTGAATAGCAAGGAAAATACATGATGGAACCGAGCCAAGCCAATATCACAGATAGGTATGCTCTATAACTTGTCCTGCTCAATAAATCAATTGGCTACTAAAGTAGTTGTATGATCCTATTAAGTAAATGTATATCATAAGGCTAGCATGTTATTTGGAAAAAGACACTGCACACATATGCTCAAAATTCTGGTTATTTCCCAAACCCTTTCTTGCAGAGATAACAAGTTGGAAAAAAAATTTATGTACCAATGTCCCCTCCATTCACAATGCAATGGGAATATGTCTTAGGTGTAGTCTCCATTCAGTACAACACCCAATTGAACAAGTTCTTTCTGTAATTCTGACAGGCTCGCGTCTTCTGCTGCTTCACTCTTCTTCATTTTCACTGGCTCTGGCAATGTAACTAAGATAGATAAACCAAGTAGAAGATGTTAATGGAATATAAGCTAAATTAAGGCTTAATCACTTGCATTTAGCTTAACACACTTGCATTCAGCACAACTCTCACCTAAATTGAAACGACCACAATTTCAGTAACATTCGCATAACATAAGAATTAGTTTCATTCAAATGATAAGTTTCAAAATATTTACAGCAGGGGAGAACCAACTTCCACATGAGAGTGCAAATGTAACCAATGGTTTGGGTCAATCCAACTCGTACACTCCTCATGTCGTGCAAGTCTATTTGACAGAAGAATATCGTAATTTGGTTTGTGATTTAATCAAAAGATTACAAACTTATATCATTTAGACGAAAACAATGATGAAATGCTCCAAAAAAAAGTTGACTATAACAGTTAGAACGAAGAAAGAGGTGTGAACAAGATAATGAAAGAACTACCAGTAAAGTTAATACAATGCTAATTGGGAATGAGAGCTTGAGAAGAGAGTAAAGTATGCTACATGTTTTGAGCGATATGGAAACCTCAGTATGAAATGCTCGATAGTCATCGCACTGAGCGAGTGGCCACTAACATTTACCATTGCCTGAGATAGCAGAATAAGATGGATTAGGCTCAGATTTGAACAAATAATTAAGAGACAATTGTATAAAAATAAAAAAAATTGAGAATATCATACCTTTGGCATCAATGTTACAACCATCTCTGGAGTTGCCGGTATACCATGCTCAAGAGATGCCTGAATTAAAAAATGGAGAATGAATGACAAAAAGAAAAAGAAAACTAAATGGAGAATCAAATTTGTTGCCTTTTTTCACTTCATTTGATTGTTCTGTCAAATTAAATGCACTAATCCTAACTTGAATCAAAGAACATAAAATTCAATAAAATAATCAATAACTTACATTCATCATGCACGAATTATACATATTAATCCAGAATGTCGGCTTCAGCTCATGAGTAAGCCCCGACAGATCGACTAATGTAAGCTTCCGAAGTAAATTCCTATTATTCAGAAAAAAAGGAAAGTAAGAAGAGGTTACTCTTTAACACTTCTTCTCATAATCTCATTTGTTAGCAACTTAAAGAAGAGCCCAATGTGAGAATCAGATCAATTGATTTTGCTTCAATGCAACAAAAGTACTTATATGGATCAATTTCCCTTCTTCCAAATTCTGAACAAATACCATACGGATCTGGAAACCCTCTATCTTCGGATCTCTCAAAAGACCCTGAGACTGAAGGCATTGACTCAAGCTCTGTCCCTGAATTCTTCAGTGAGCTCATCTGAAAATAAATGGTCATAAGGCATTTCAAGACATCTTCAGACAGTTTATTTGGCCCACTACCCTCTTCCAATTCGGCGTCATCGAAAATTTTATGATAGCTCAAGAACATACCAATTAAGTCACTCTGAAATTCACAAAAAAAACATTACTAAAACTAAAACTAAAACAGAGAATTTACCTGGGTATCTATCATTCGTGTTCTATGAACTTTCTTTACAGGTGATTGCTTACTATTCTTAGAAGAATTAGTATTCACCTAATTCTCTTCTCGTTGACGGCCTTCTGAGTTTAAGTTTTTCACAGGCTTCTTCACATTACCGTTCCAAACCAATGCAGGCTCTTTGGGGCCTCCCTCAATGGAACCATTTGAATTGGCAATGCCATTAGAATTCTTTTGATCAGAACTCAAATTTGATAAAATTTTCTTGGTATTTTTCAAGGAGGATATATACACAGCCTCTTGATATAGGCCTTGCCTATAATTCACTACTTGTTCTTCGAGCCGCACAACGTCCTCTTCCAAAACTGCCACTTCAGCTAGAAGCTCTAATGTCTTTAATATGAAGAAAAAGCAAAAACATGACCAACTCAAAATGTGTTCATATCATATGAAACAAAAAATGAGATAGAAAAATGTGAAGGATGGTTACATTGGAAGGGAGATATGGAGGTAGTCGAGGTAGAGCACCCAAAGGTCTAGTGAAAGACCTCTCTAATGCTCTATGTACATTCTCTTCATGTCTCAGTTTCCTCTTAACCTTGTCAACCTTGGAATTAAAATTAAAAAGTTTAAAAAATTAAGGTACAAAATTCAAGAAAATTAATAATAGGATAACTAAAGTGAAAATTGTACATCTGGTTGCAGGGCAAGCTTTCTTGCTCTTTTAGATTGGATTTTATTTGGTGCAGCTTTCCCTTTCATCTTTGTCTTCTTCTTATTCTCTACTCCCTGCACCATTGAAACATACAATTAATACAATGATCAAAACTGTTTATATACCCAATTGGAATTACTATGTGGGGAATTTGGAGTGATCAATACCAAACAACAAAACTCAATTTGGAATTTTGACAAAGATGGTAGACAATATGTATTAAAGAAACTGAATTTAAGACCTTTGAGATTGCCAAAATGAATAATTTACAAAACCCAATTCAGATTGTGAATGAGATATCTTATGGGTTCAACAAAGGAGCAAACCGTATTTAAAGAGGTATTGCTTGAGAATTACTGGTGGGTGATGCAAAACAAGGGGGTTGAAGATTCTTACTTTCTCATGCTTTGAGGGAGGCTTCATGAAGGATTGTACAGCTGTTCTAACTCTGGTGTTTATTTGCTGAGTCCTCTTCTGTCTCTCATGAATGAATGAACTGAGCTTCGGTGATGAGAGGTCGATTCCGAGGGGCACGAACGACGGCAACGGCGACGGAGGTACGAGATAAGGGTTAGGTTTAAGGTTTGGGGGTTCAAAGGGGTTGGGGGTTTCGGATTGGGGATGTCGGGATTGGGAGTCGAATTGGGGTTAAGGTTAGAGTTTAGAGAGATTGAGAGAGATCGAGATTTGGGGGAGAGATCGGGAGAGAATTGATTAGAGCAGTTAGGGTTCAGGTTTTGCGAATGATGGGAATTTGGGGGGAGAGATCCAGAAAGAAGAGATAGATATGATTTTGAGATGAGGAATTTATATATAGTAATGTTCTATTGTGCACTCGGCCTTCGTGTGCACTCGGCCTTCCCACCTTCGTATCGACGATCCGAACCGTTCACATTGATCTACACATCTAAATTAGTCTAAATATGTAAAGTCAAATCATTTAAAATTTATTTGCACATGTATTAAAGTGTTACAAAATTATATGGTTGAAAATTGTTGTTTTTTATAGTCACGTGATGGATGGGTAAATGAATTTCAAATAATTTGACATATTTAGAATAATTTAGATATGTAGATCAATGTGAACGGTTCGGATCGTCGATACGAAGGTGGGAAGACCGAGTGTACATGAGTGCACAACGGAATATATATATATATATATATATATATATATAGGGGTTGGCTCGGGTGAGAACCAGCCCTGGGGTGAGAACCTAAGGGCCTCTCCCAACCACTCATCAAATCATTTTGTATGGCTGAGATTATGCAAGTACATAATAAGGTAATATATCATACTGTACAGATTTTTTTTTTTTGTGACGGTTAAGGCAAATTTGGTCAAACTGGAGAGAGAAATAATTTATTCTCGTAAAATATTGGAGAAGATTTTGTATCCCAAATTAATAGCAACTACAGAATCATTCACCAATTCGTTCCTTACAGTTACTGTTTATTACAGTTGCTATTTATAATTATTACAGTTGCTGTTTAAGTGGTCAGGTATTGCTATATAATTATTTCAGTTGCTATTTATAATTATTGCAGTTGCTATTTATAATTATTACAGTTGCTGTTCATCCTGATGAAGATTGTGGTTCGGCTGAAAATAAAATAAAAAGGACAATATATGTTGCGTATATAAAAAAGGCAATAAAAGGCAATAAAATAAAAAAGGCAATATATAATTATTACAGTTGCTGTTCATTCCTTTTATTTCGCGGTCAACAACGCTTAATTAAAGTGATTCTCATCTTAATGCAAATATTAATTAATCTTATTGTTTAATTGAAAAAAATCTTGACCGTTAAGATTAAGCAGATGAGTGGCTGGGATAGGCCCTTAAGATCTCACCCCAGGACATGGTTCTCACCCGAACCATATCCTATATATATATATATTCCATTGCAAATGAGTCTGTTTTGCACAGACCCGTTGCAAACGAAAATGCTGGTCGTTGGATCAACTTGATCATGATCCAACGGTCATGATCAAGTCCACCCATCATCCCCATCTCTCACTTAAGTTGTGAGGAGGAGGTATTTTGGGGTTTTCACCCTAAATACCCCTTCAACTCATTCACTCTCTCACACTCCCTCCTTCTTATGGCTTTCTCTCACTCCCGACAAAACCCAATACCCAACACCACGAAACCCCTCCTCCAACCTCTGGATCCACCTCCTTATCCCGACCGCCCACCTCCTTCTGACTCTCTCTCTCTCACTCTCTCTCACTCTCCCTACTTATTAGGATTTTGGCTTCAAATACATGTAGGCACAGAGTACTTGAAGTTGGAAAAGAAGAGGAGAAGACGAAGACAGCAAGAGAAGACAACAACAGCTAGAAAAAGTGCAATTGGAGAGTTGCGGTCGACTGTCCTGGGGTGTGGACGACTGACCACCCGACAACAACTAGGCTGCTAAATATCTTCGAGTGTACAAGGTTCAATAGAGAGCGAGACAGTCAATCGTGTAGTCGACCGGTCATGCTTCGAAGTGTTGGCTTGACACATTGCAGTCAACCACAACTTCGTGCAGTCGACAGACTTCAGCGTCGTATGTTATTTGGGCTTTTGGGTTTTGGGTTCAGTAAGCTGTATTCGTGTTTATCTTTTAGGGTTTGCTTGGAAACTATAAATATAGCAGTAGATGTTAACTCTAGGGCTAAGCAACTCATATGAAGGGTGAGCCGTTATCATTGTTCAACTTCAAGAGGGGTATAATATCTCGGTCGGATATTATATTATTATTATTATTATTATTATTATTATTATTATTTTAAAATTAAAATATTTCTTATGGAAATTACTTAGTTTTAACTAATAAACGTTATGTATATACTAATATGTATATATATGTATCGTATCGATTTTGTGCACTTGTACAAAATCATGTAGTTTGTGTTTTTAAGAAAATATCGGTAATATCCCGGTCTGATATTAAAAATTTCTATTTTTATTTTTATTTTCAGAATTGAAATATTTTTGGTGGATATTACCCGGTTTAATTAATAAACATTATATGTATATATATACTAGTATGTATATATCTGTATTGTACCAATTTTGTACTGTAATCTCCCGAACTGATATAAATATTATTTTATTCTCGGAATTAAATTATTTTTTGTGCAGATGGTTTAATTAATACACGTAATCTGTATATATAGATGTATGTACATATACGTATTGTTTCGATTTCATATATTTGTACAAAATCATGTAGTATGTGTTTTTGGACAAAAAATATCTTTTTATCATGATTGATCATAGAATCAATGGCTAGGATTTAATTGGGAGGGATAAACATAGGATTTATAATTTCTATCAATACGGGTATCTTCTCCAAGCTTCTACACTCCCACATAGCCTCACCCTCCTACCACTCACCCTAGTTGGCCGGCCAATATCCCAAGGCAAGCAAAACCAAAAACCGTAACTCACCTCCTCACCCTCTCACATTTTCTATAAATAGCTCTCCCCTTCACCTTTGCTTCATTTGCTAAAGAAAAAAAAATAGAAAAGAAAAAGAAAAAGAAAGAGAAAGCAAAAGAAAGAGAGAAATTTAATTTGAGAGTTCTTCATTTGTAGGTAGTAGTAGAAGCTAGGAGGAAGGAGAAGGAGCTAGCTAGTTATTCTATTTAGTTATTCAAGGTGAGGGTTTCTCTACTCTTTTTGTTTGTATGGATTATTTGTTTTCTTCTTATTTGTTATATGTTATTCTAAAAACTTAACAAAACTAATAAAGATCTAATCTTTAATAACTTGATGTTGTTATTGTTGTTATTATTGTTAATACAGAACTAAAAACTTTGACTAAATCATGTGCATATGAGAATTGATGGGTTGAGAATATTTACATACCAAGTTTGAGGTTATTTGTAATAAAAATAATTTTTTTAACCAAATTGTTGTTGTTGTTATTATCATTGTTGTTATTATTGTTAATAATTGAAGAACTTGGACTAAATTATGTGCATATGAGAAGTTATGAAATTAGAAATGTTTCATGCAAGATTGCAGTGAAGAACTTAACAAAAACGATAAAAATCAAATTTTTAAGTTGAATATTGATAAATTGATGGTTAGAAATGCAAAACTTGAGTTCTATAAGAAATTTGAGAAAATTGTCAACTAGAGAATCGTAGTAGACGGTTATAGATTCCTAAAAAGTCTAAATTTGTTAAATTCCGATAAGCGTTGCATCGGATATGAATTTTACAAGTTCAGGACAGTAGCCTTTCTTTTTTGCTGAACTTACTGTTTAAGAGTTAGGAATTTTCCGACCTCTTATTGACTGAATTTGGAAAAATTATCAAGTAAAGAATTGTAGTAGAGGTTCTCACCTTTCTAAAAAGTCTATTTTTGTTAGATTCCGATAAGTGTAGCATATGTTATGAATTTTACAAGTTCAGGTCAGTAGCTTCTTTAAAAGCTGCTCTGTTTTAAATAAGATGTTGAACTTTAAATAGTATAACTTCTTGTACACTTAGAACTGGGTGAAGTTTCCAACTAGAGAGTTGTAGTAAAGGTTCTCACCTTTCTAAAATAAGTCTAATTTTGTTAGATTCCAATAAGTATAGCATTGGTTATGAATTTTATAAGATTCCAGCAGTCGCCTTCTTTTGGCTGGGTTTCTGTTTAGGATGTTCGGAGGTTTTATACCTCTTGTTGACTTCATTTGAGAAAGTTGTCAACTAGAGATTTGTAGTAGAGGTTCCCAACTTTCCAAAAAGTCAAATTTTCTTAGATTCCGGTAAGCATAGCATCAGTTATGATTTTTACAAGTTAACAGCAGCTGGCTTTTTCTGGCTGAGTTCACTATTGATATGTTAGGGCTTTTCTACCTCTTGTTGACTGAATTTGAGAAAGTTGTCAACTAGAGAGTTGTATTAGAAGTTCTTAGCTTTCTATAAAGTCTAATTTTGTTATATTCCAATACACGTAGCTTCAGTTATGATTTTTACAAGTTAACAGCAGCTGGCCTTTCTGGCTGAGTTCACTATTGATACGTTAGGGGCTTTTCTACCTCTTGTTGACTGAATTTGAGAAAGTTGTCAACTAAAGCGTTGTATTAGAAGTTCTTAGATTTCTATAAAGTCTAATTGTGTTAGATTTCGATAAGTGTAGCATCAGTTATGAATTTTACAAGTTTTGACAGTAGTCTGCCTTTTGGCCGAGCTCACTGTTTGAGAGTTAGAGATTTTTCTAGCCTTTTGTTGGCTGAATTTGAGAAAGTTGTCAACCAGAAAATTGTATTAGAAGTTCCTAGCTTTCTAGAAAGTCTTATTTTTTTGGATTCCGATAAGTGTATCAAGAGTTATGAATTTTACAATGTTCAGTAGTAACTTTTTTTTGGTTGGGTTTCTGTTTGGAATGATTAGAAGTTTTCTATCCTTTTGTTGGCTGAATTTGAGGAAGTTGTCAACTAGAGAATTGTAGCAAAGGTGTCTACCTTTTTATAGAGTCTAAATTTGTTAGATTCCGGTAAGCATAGCATTTGTTGTGAATTTTACAATATTTCAGCAGCGGCTTGACTTTTGAGCTGATTCGCTGTTTGAAATGTTTGGTTGTCTTTCCCTATTCAATCACATGTTTAGGATTTCTATGTATTTCAACGTGCTTATAATAGCATGTTTTATGTTGGAAAATGGTTCGTGCTGAATAGTTGCATTTGTTTGTCTCATACATCGCTTATTTGGCTCGTATGTAAGATCGTTTGGCACATACGTAGCTAGTTGGCTCGTATGTAGTTTGTTTGACTTACATGTAGTTTATTTGGCTCGTATATAGATTGGTTGTCTCATACGTAGCTCATCGGCTCGTATGTGGTTTGTTTGGCTCATTCGTAGCTTGTTGGCTCATATGTGAATTGATTGACTCGTGTGTAGCTTGTTAGCTCGTATGTAACTTGTTGAGCACGTCTAGGGTGATATCGTTACTTTAGGGGCCATTGACCATCAATATGTGTATTTATTTTACTCCTCAAGGACTGTGGATGAGTCACTCCTCGTGCGCCGTCGGATCTTAACCGGGGTAGGTTAATCACAGGCCGGGAGCATAGACGAAATCCAAGTTCGGGGCAATAGCATGCGAATAGATTAGTATTGCTGGGATCTTGGATCAATAGGCTGTGAGTGGGATCCATGGTGATCTTGGAATGTCTAGGTGGAACACCTCGTAAGGTTATCTTGCAAAGTCTTGATTGAGAGCTAGCATATTGTGTTAACATTATTGTCATCCCTTGGATTGTTTAGGGTTAGTGACATCGTTAGGGTAGTAACTTGTAACTATTATTACTTAACCATTTTACCTATTATTTCACCGAAGGGAAGAGCTGGTATT